>JANEHU010004533.1:0-226154 GCA_027563435.1 Nasonovia ribisnigri
AGTGTTAGGACAGTACTGGCATGTCTGGGATGATAACGCTTTACCAGTACTGATCGGTATTGTACTCCCAGTACCAATCAGTACTGGTAAAATATTATTATCCCAGACATGACAGTATATACCAAGAATATTGTCTAAACCTGCTAGCACGTTACTGTTAGTCATAGTAGTGTTATATGTCATAGTTAATAATGCTTTACCAGTAGTGTCCAGTAGACTCCCCTTACCAATAGTATAATATGCATATATTATGACACTGACACATTATATCTTGGGCGTAAAACTGTATTCTGTATAATAAATATTTGCACCTTTATTTTTTTACTTTTAAATGGTTGATCTTGGAAATTATTTCATAAATAACTATATACAGTGAAACTTCTGTTTAACAAAGTATCAGGGGGGATTTAGGGGAAACAAATAAATTTGTATTACAGAGGAATTTATTAAATAGAACTAACAATGAAGATCAAGGTTCTTAAAAATAATTTGTTACATGGAAGTTTCACTGTATTTGAGTTTTAAGGATTTTATTTATTTATTTGGAGTAAAATGTAATATCAGAAAACAGGTAGGTAATTAATTTAAGTATTATTTAAGTAAAAAATAATAGTTTTATTTAAGCCATTTTCATTTTTGTTTTATTTTTTTGATTAATTTATTATTTTTGAGTCATCCTTCATTCTAAGTTTCTTCCCTCCTTCACGGTCCTTGGCGCCCGAAAACCAACGACTTAAAATGCTCGAAATCTCTTTTCCCTTTGCATCTTCATGTTTAGTAGTAAGTGCTTCTGAAATTTAAAAATTGAGTAACTAAAAAAGGATTGACTAACAGCAATTACAAATATTATAAACAGGGTTCATAATTTGTATGTCAATTATGTTTTTTTTCATTTTTTTTTACTACATATTTGAGTATTTTTTAGAGCATAAATGCCATGCATATTTAAACTAGTTTGGGACATAAAATTATGAGCTCTGATTATAAACAATGTTATAAAGTATACCTAGTAAGTATTTATAAGTGATAGTAGAAGAAAAATTTAGTTTTTTTTGGCCATTAGTTTCCCTTCCAAAAGCACTGTACATTAGTTGAACCTCTTTACAGATTATTTTAGGAATAACTACTGTTAAGTTCTCACTTATTTTTGAAGAGGTTTTCATATTGAGAAGGATAAAACATTTCTGAAAATTAACAATACAAATTAAAAAAAAAATTAGTTACAATATTCACAAATTATAAGTATTCACCAATTTTTTGACAAGTTCAGTGTCAGACTCTAATTGTCTCTCAAAATCTTTAAAGTCTTCCAAAGTCATTTTGGGCAAATCCATAATTGTATTGTCATTAAGTATTTTTTCGATATCTGTAGTTTTATTTGAAACTTCAAATAATGCTCGAGTTATTTTAGATTCTTCTTTTATACGATATTCGATACTTCTTTTAAGTGATTCTAAATCAGATTTTGTAACTGTTATATCATTATCTGAAATAAATAGTAAAATGCTTAATTCAAATATCCACTATATAGATACTGTCTGTGTTTAAATTTTAATGTAGTATTTATTTATACCTGAGCGACCACATGTTGGGCAGTGCTTCTTATTTGGTGCATATGTAACTACAAGAGAAAATGTTTATATTATTATAAATTATACAATGACTGTTAGTATTTAGTACTATCTAATTAAAAAAACTAAATATTTAGAATTTTGAGATTCAATATTAATTAATAAAAACCATAAATATAGGTAGTACATAATATTATATATAATAATAATTTATTGAAACCAACAATTTAGTAAAGTTTAGAAAACTGAATTTATTATGCGTAAAAAGAAAATTAGTTTTATAATTACTATAATAGTATTAATTACCATTACTATCAACAACTCTTTTTTCAGTTGCAAAATTCAGTTTTTCACAAGACTGGGCTTTTTTTCCTGCAGACATTAGAGAAGACATTGATGTGTCAGAATGTATATTATCTTCATCTACAACAATATATTGAAAAACAAATTGATACAACTCCATAACTCAACTAAAAAACTACTATCTACTATCTTTCTTTGGCAATTACAGGACTTACCTAATTTATGGTAAGAACGAACCATTTTCTTTAAAGGTATACCTGTTAACAACAATTCTCTTGTTGACATCGAGGATGATTCAGATGATTCATTGTCAGAGAGTAACTGTCCATCTGTAAAACAATATATATAAAAACTTAATAAAACTATTTTGTCTTTTCGTATTTAATAAATATAGAACTTACCTAATTGATGATCAGACAAGATTCTTTTTTTCAAAGACTTTTTTTTTTTAAACATTTTTTTCTTTTCTGATGCTGAGGATATTTCAGATGATGATGAATCGGACTGTGACTGATCTTTATCTATAATAATATAAATAGATAATATTTGATTATTATACTTTGTGAAATTTAGTTATAAATATAGTTTAATTATAAAAACTACCATAGTTTGTTTTATGTTCTGTAATTTTGGGATTTAATTTATTAAAAGATGAAATATTTTTCAAATGTTTTTGAAGCTCATTTCCAGATAGCTCTTTAGGATTACACTCATCTTCAGAACTGTTAGGCTCTTCAACTGCACTACTATGTATTACTGAATTTGAAAATGCTAGAGTCATTCGTCTGACACCTTGCTCATAACTTCCTGAAATGTAAAATGAGATTAGATGCAAAACATAAAAATACAATACCTGGTGTATATATATTTTACGTATAGAAAGAACAAAATACAGATATATATTAAATATGTGCATACAAATTAATAAGATTACCAAAAATTTAAGTTAATATGTACTTACGCGCTTCGGTCATAATGCTGATACCAAAGCTTTTCCAAGATTTTTTGGGATCAGACAAACTTTTGCTCATCTTATCGATTAGGGCATATTCTTTTTTATTAGGATACTTGCAATACAATTTGCTATCCTTCATATGTGTCCATGATATAGGTATAAGATCAATACAATGTTTACCATCATTTGTCTTTTCGTCGAACTGTATTACAACATGTGATGTATTTTTCTTATATTCCATACCTGTTACCAACCATGGAATAGTTTAATAAAATAACAAATATAATATGAAAAATAAAATTATAACTTAATATTAATTTTATAATGAAATAAATACTGAATTTGTTTATGTCATACTTTTAAAATATGACAAAACTATATCAATATTTTGTAAAAGTATAAGTGCTTAATTATATAAAATAAATAATCATATACATGGTAGAATTTTGCATGGCTAATTTGACTGAAATGTTTTTTCTAATTTAAAATATAATAACTAATAACTAATAACTAATAATAATAATAATAATAATAATAATAAATGATATGAATAGTAGACATCATGAGTAGTTTTATGAATCATGTAGTAATGTAACTGCATAACTCTTGTTGTAAGTTGATAAAATACTTTATGTTAGGTATGTGCAAATCTATATTTTAAGAAACTACTTTTTTGGCATAGAAGGTTTAACATAGATTTAACTAGAAATTTGAAATAAAATTATAATTTTATTAATAGTCACAAATTACAAAAAGTTTTAATGAGTATTTTGAGTTATGACTAACATTAATAACACATAAGCATACATTTAGGTATGAAATATAAAATAAATTGTCTTGATGAATATTGTTATTTATTAATAATACCTAGGTAAATTTATGTACTCATCATTTTATGTATTTTGTAATAATTTGATTAGGTACATTGTAATATAAAACTTATCTAGTCGTATAGTAGATAATATATTGTAAAATATATGTTAAATTAATAATATTAATATTAATAATATCGTCGGTGAAACTGCAATACCTCCTAAGTCCAAAATTCACTTTTTTCAGGAGACATAAATGTGTTTATAAAATCAATTATTTTCTAATTTTGCAACAAATAGATGAAAATTATCTATACATTATAGTTATATTTTAAATACTTATGAATTAACCAATTATTATTATTAATAATTTTATTTGCGACTTACACCGTATTGTTTCGTAGTTTTCATAAATGTATGCGACATACGAGGTATTAAGTAGTGGGTTATTACTATAGTATGAAAAAAAATTCTGTCATATAATTTAAAATGTGTTCTATTAATTGAATAGACAATAATATTAAATTACCTACCTAGACTTTAATAGTTAATGATATAATTTAAGGTAGGTAACTAAACGAGTACCTACTAACTACTTATACATTTATATTTAGGTAGTAGGTAGGTAGGTACTAAAACATTCTTCATTCCATCTTAATATTTTACAATTTTAAATTTAATAATTAAACTTTAATTCAATTAAAAAATAGAAAAATCAGGAACTAGAGAAAATACCCAAACTATATTATACACCTACCTACGTGCAATGTACATTTACGACGAAGTTAAGTACATTGGGTAATAAGTAATAACTATATAATAATATACACTTACAAGATAGTATACCTAGATTAACTTAAACTTAAACTTGTAAGGTTAACTTACCTACTTACAGCACCGTTGCAGACTTATGGTAGATCTCGTGGTAGGTATCAAATTATTCTGGGTTACCTATCCAGTATTCGCAACAAAAATCACTAAAACTGTCTAAAACCAGTATCCTTTAAAATCGTTAAAAGTTATAACTTATAAAGTAACATAAACTAAACAAAAACTATTAACATAACGTCAACCGCCAAACACGACAACGCTTCAACAGTCAATAGCAAAATTAAACAGACTATCAAATATAATAAACGATTTGATTGGTGGTCGTGGTCTACGGCGACCAGCGTATATCCGATATCGAAAACAAAACAAATGCCGTTATGTAATGGGTATTACCCACGGAGTACGGATCACGATTGCAGATAATACTATATAATAATAGATATTAATCACGGACTAATACAATATAATTATGTCGCCCGACGTAGGATATAAATATATAATATTATTAGAGTACAATAAAATAAAATAATAATTAATAATTTTAATTTTTATATTTTATTAAACATTTAAACATGTTATTACTTATTACTTATTAGGTATATTATTATTATTGTAGTATTAATTTTTCAACTATGAATATGATAAATATTATTACTTAAATAAAATAATTGTGTTCCAACTTCAGACATAATGTGTAATGGGTATAGGTAATTATTATTTATTGGTTTTTAATACTATATGATCGATTATTTAAAACTCTAAATTAAATAATGTCAAAATATAGTCTTTAGGCTTAACGTAAAAAATAAAAATGTCAACAGAACACTGTAGACCACGTATATTATGTTTCCTTCGAAATGGTCATAAATATTTTTCTGTATCTATTTTTGTGTGTATCGTCGTTATTTTGGTTGTGTATAATATTACCTAATATAATTTGTTGCAATAATAATTTACTAGATTGTGTTTCATTTCCAATCTATTTACATAAACAAAATTGTGTGTATAACAATTTAACAATTATATGATGCATTTGTATAAAAATCTAACGAATAAAAATTATAATTTTCCTAAAGGCAGTAGTTTTTTATTATTTTTTTTACTATGCCAGTATTTTGCCAGCGCTTGGGCACAACTAAAATTAACGCTGGCTGGCCTTTGCTCACCATTAAAATAAAGCCCATAATATGCCAGTACTCCGCCAACGTCGGCACAACTACCAGAAACACTGGCTGGCCTTTGCTCACAGTTTATTCGGCGCCCGTATTATGTCAGTACTGTGTCAATACTGGCTACCGGGGCTATAGTTTTCCAGTACTTATGTAGTACTGGCTAACATTTCAGCCAGTACTGTGCCCGTAAGGGCCAGACAACTGTTGGGTAGCCAGTACAGGCGCAGTACTACGCCCTTAGTGAGTGTCGGCGTAAGTCATAAATTTCCGATTGGGTAAACCGATAGCAGCAATACAATAAATTATTAAAATGTCATGTTTATTGTTCGTATAACTGCAGATGCTAAAATAATATTCGTATTACATTAGGTTACTGACAATAAGTTATTAGTATATTATAGTTTATAGAGTACAGCTTTGATCGATTAAGATCATTTTTAGAATTTATAGATTTTACAGATTTTAAATACTTTTTTTTAAGTAAATTAAAATTACCTGCAGTTTATCCTAATTTTTCACTTTAATAAAACAAATACAGGTATATAATATTTTACTATCGTGCTATAAATCGTTGGGGTCCATAAATGTTTAGGTACACGATTAAGTACGATATAGAAATATGTCTAACCCTGGTAGATATATTGAAGAATAGAACTACTCAGTATACACCTACCGCGATCAAACAAACAAGCATTACCTGCAATTATGAGTTACCATATAAATGTATTAATAATTAAAATCCAAGCTAATGTAGGGCAGTTACATAGGTTTATAATATATATTACATTATATAATATATTATAAATATATTGTATAGTAGTGTGTTTCATAAAAATCCATTTTTAATTCAACAACAAGATAAATCGATAAATATAATAGCAAAATGTGTTTAATTAAATTTGTATTATATTTTATTTTATTGTTCTGCATCTCAGCACTATTATCACTATACTAACATAATAATATAGTTTAATTAATGACCATTGCAGGTTGAGTGTAGAGTTAGTATATAGATGTGTAATATTTTATTATGATGGTGTACTTGAGTAGCCTGCAATGGGTATATACTATATAATATAAACGACAAGTGATTGACGGGAAAAAAGCATGACCTATACGGCTATACGCCGATAGGACTTACGGATGGTTGCCCAATGCCTATATACGTGCTTAAATTTTGTTCGAAACACCATACAAAATCGATATAATATAATCAGGGATAGTCAGTGCTAAAAAACATGTATTAAGCGCTACGATCGGTTCAAACCCAATATCCATTTAATCGATAAAATACCCATGATGCCTAAAATATTATGGTCTTGCCTAGAATTCGCTATGTTTCAGTACCCATGCCTATGCTACTTTTGCCTGTTACAATAATATTGCTCGACAAATTTCAGCTTTGATGAACATATAATATTTAACATTATTCATAATATTTCTATCATGGTCTTACCGATATGGCGATCTGGTCGATGTGCGCAAACTCCAACGGGTCCGAGTACAGCTGGAACTTGGCTTGGGCCACGCCGTGCGGCGACGGCGGCAGCGGCGCCTTGCCCGGGTACGGTTGCACGTTATCGTTGAGCGCCTCGGCCGTCTCGTCCGGTATCGTCGAGTCGTCCAGATAAAGCGATTCGGCCATCATGTACTCGCTGCGCTTCTCGTTGATCAGCTCCAACATTTCGCTGCTCTGCTTCTCCACCAAAGCCGCAGTGGCAGCTCTGAAAACGACAACGGTTAATATAATTATTATTATTATTCGTTTACGCTGCATAATATTATTAGGTATCATCATATAGTTCATCCGCTCGTCGTGTACCAAACTGTATTTTAATCTACACAGAAAACTGGCTCGTGACCCAATGACGATTGCAACCGTTAATATTATCGCACGAGTACGAAAATGCGCATATAAAAACAGCATTATTATTATTATTATTATTTATTATTAATAATAAATAATTATAACAATAATAATGCATCAATGTGTGATATATAATATTATATGCGGCTGTCTATCGAATTTAACTTTCAGAGCTGGACATTGGAACCGTAATACCCATAGAAGAGGCGTCGGCTTAACTAGTGTGGCCTTCAATAAGAATTTACTTTTTAGCCCCTCCTGGCTAAAATCCAAATCCTTGATAAAAAAAACCATCATGGATACAAAGTGTAAAATAATTGGGTAATAATATTATTATTGTGGATGTACCATGACTGCAGTATAAAGAGAATCAAAACATACATCGGTCGACTATGATCCAAAACAGATTCAGTGATCTGACTGTAATAAATATAGAAATATAAAATAATAATCATCTTAATAAGATAATCAATAATTATACTTTATAAATATTTGCGTCTAAATATAGGTGGGCGTATCCACGTGTTTTACAGTTATAAAATATATAATATTATAAGTACTTATTTTATTGTTCACATTTTATTTTTAATGACAAGGAGACGCTTATTTAGAAATTCGCTAGGCTAAACTGGTGTGAAAAAACGCACTGGGATGTTTGAACCATATCATTTACATGGTACATTATTACGGTGAGGGATAATGTGGGATAATTTTAAATCAGTTTAGCCTAACTAATTTCTTGTACGGGACTCTTTATGATTTATTTTTAACTTTTTATTTTACAGATCTAACTGGGACTACTTTTTAGACGCTTTTAATTGGGCCTCCAACGGTTTATTTTAACTCTAGTTTTCTAGGACTCTACCTCCCGTAACTATTAAATCCTATTCACACCCATAAGAAGGGGAACACTACACGAAGCTGATCGCTGATTATAAAGGTATTATGTTTCCTCTTTACTTAGACATAATTATCAGCTCACCTGAGATCCATGGGACTGCATATTAGAGTTTAAACTATACGCAAACTATACTAGCTCGTGTCAGTATTAATGTAGAAAACACAGCCACACAGGATTATTATCTACTATAAATAAGGCACATATCAAGGAACAAACGAAATGTTTAAATATAGATACAATAGGTTTATGGTTATTGGTTTATTATATTATGGGTATTACCACTTATTTTTTATAGTAAACATATTACATATGTATTTAAAACCTTACAACCTCCTAAAAAATAGTTATAAAATGTACCCAGCTGTGATTCATCTGACTATCTGAGCAAAGTCAAACTACTTATAATATTGTTTTAACAAGTTTACGAACTTAGATTGTATATTTTTTTGTTACATAGGTACCTACAGCTATAGATACTATTTATTCAAACTTGACTTTTACTATTTTGTACTATCGTCATTTTAAGTATAGACACTCGTAACTCGTCCTAGGTTGCACATACGTATATGCTTGTTTGTAACGCGTGAAGCCGCGAAATCAATAAAATATTAGGAATTTTTTTTTTGCGTCTTATCATCAATAATTTATTATATCAACACTAAAGTGTAATATTATTGAGCGAGCATGCACGTAAAGGAATTCAAGTCTTCAGAATAAAATATGAGTAATGTTGCAGTAGAAGTTAGCCTTACGCCTTTACCCGCATAGTCCATATTATAGATACCAGTGGATTACTTTCAAGTTTCAACAGATAAAATTGTGACATCAGAAATAGCGATCTCGTATACGCTCTATAACAGGCACGGTGATAGAAATAATACATTAATAATGAGCTGTTAAAACGTGACGAAAACGAACTAAACCCGTTAAAATACACATTCACAGAGTACCTACACAATATATATATACATACCTAATAATAATATAATACAACATAATTACACATACGAACGCACGCTAGATGTTGTTACCTAGCTATATCTTAGTAAATCTATTAGAAAACGAGTTTTTTTTCTCTCTAGTTTTACTTTATGTCATTGGCAACCGCATCTAGCGAAATATTTTAATCCCCACAGACCGCCAACCCGACGAACCAATTCAATATAATAGGTTACGTCTATTGTGTAACGACGATGCTGTAGCGATTTATTTCACGTGCGCATCATTGTCACAGTGTCACGCTACATCGAATAAAAACGTATACGTATATTACCTGTATATATAAGCTATAAACGGCTTTATCGTTATTACACGCAGTATGTAATATGTTTAGGTAGTATGCGTGTGCACAGTGATGTATTTAACTGGTTACGCTAATTTTCCAAGTCCATTTTTGTGTTTTTAAATGAACTAAGATAGTATAATATTATATAGTTATAGAAGTATTTATAACACCATAGGTATACATTTTTTTTACTAAAAATCCAATTTTTTTCTACTGTAATACTGTATATATATGCAATTTGGCCACATTTTGATTGTTATATTAATGTAACTGAGCCAAATCAAAATCAATTGCAACATTTTAATAAACGTATAATTTATATGATATTACATAGAATAGCTAATAATGATTAATGGCATGTTATACTGTTTAAAAATAAATTATTCTTTTAAATATTAATTTGAAATGAAAATCCAGCGCACGCAGTCATGCAATGACGATGAGCACAACTGCAGGGGCCCCTGCAATCCGGATTGCTCACGGGGGGTTTTTGCTTATTACCTATTATTATTCATCGTACAGCATCAACTACTAGTTTATTAGCTTATAACAAAATAAATATTAGTTATATAATATATATAATAATACAATGGTTTCCTTAGATTAAGTAGTACATATCAATAAGTTTTAGAAATGTGATGATTTCGTTGGTGTTTTATTAGATTAAGCTGCAGCTTATATTTTTTGTTATATAAAATATATGATAAAGCAATGAAAGTATATATTTACTACTATATTATTTTAACGTGGTCTGAGAATATTCAAAAATGCATATCCCCTGGCAAAAAAAGCTGAGAACGCCACTGCAGTGTGTTTGCGATAGACGTGATCTATATAGGAATGGTTGGGAAAATTGTTAATGGTTCGCTGTGGGCTGTGGCGGTGCCGACCAATGCGTAATCACGCGATTACCGGAAATGTATACGGCGAAACTGCACCACCGATTCCGCGGAAATATAGTCGTCAAAACTATAGCGACCGGAAGTTAAAACCCGAAGTCCGCCGTTGGTCCTTGATTGCGACTACGCCCCAGCCAGGTCAGTTAATCAAACGGTTTGAGGTCGGCGCGCGGCGTATGAATCGGTAGATTTGTGCCTATTGTTGTAATAACGGTGGCGTGTGGTCGTGATGTATACAGTATACCTAACTACCATTCATATATTATAATTATTCGAGAAATTGAGAAATAATGTAAATAAATAAATAGATATATGTATAAGTACAGCTGGTGTTGTAAATAAATCATTTCGAAAATTAGTGTATGCTGATAAAATGTATGTTCCCCCCCTCATAAGTTGTTGGGGCCAGCGCGCTTGTGAGTAGGTAGGGTGACTGCACCAGTAAATGAACAGTGCCTATGAATGAACATATCAATGGTAGTGAACGGTTTATTTTGATTAATAAGAAAATCAGAAGTAAACTTTTATGATAAATGGTATCAACATTAAGCAAATATTCTGATGTTGGTCACTCTGTAATTTCATGATATTAGATTTGAAATCATTTGATTGAGAATATTTATCCTTTCCCTCCAATTACTATCATTACGTTGTTATCAAATTTTGTTTTATTTTTCAAATGTTGGGTGTACAGAGACGAAACATTTAAACATCTTCAACACTAGGTAAGACACTTAAAGTGATATTTATTTGATTCTTTACAAACTTATAATGCCATTGAAATATTAATCTATTGACTTAAAGCATTTTCTAATCTATTTAAATAGTGTTCAAGCACTGGTACAAGTAAATATGCAAAAACCAGTAAATGAACTACTGTTCATTCATTAGGATTTAGGTGTTTTACTTTTTACTAGTAAATGAACACTGTGCATTTTATTTTAATATTTTCTAATTCAACGTAAATGTTAATACATTTCGTTAAAAATAACCACCTATCTTTGATAAATTGTAATTTGTATTAAATAATCAATGAAATGTTTAGGCACTTAAAAATATAGCTATGGCCAAAAGTAAAGCAACAGAAAAAATAGAAAAAGTATCGAAAGAAAAGAAAAACTATGTACGATTTAAATATACTGAAGAGGAGCTTGTTAATGCAGTTAATACAATAATGAGAAAAGAGAAATCTCTGAATCAGGTAAATAAGGAAACAGGGATTCCAAAGTCAACTCTTAGTAATAAGGTTAATAATAAAGTTCCTATTTTTCGAAAAATGGGACCTAGTGCTATTTTATCGTTGAATGAGGAAGATGTGAAAATGATTGAAGCTCCTAAACTATTGGATAACTCTACAACAATTTATTCCTGTTTGGAAATAAACAAAAAAAGAACCGAATCTAGTTCCTTAAATAATACCATAAGTTCCTAAATACCTAGATTATTATTAACTATTTTAAACTTTAAATATTTTATACTTTTTAAGTTTTTGTATAATATGTATGTTATTACTTATTTAACAATACCTATATTATGTTTAATTTTATTTTGTTGATGTTATGTACTATACGAAGCAGTTAGTATATTATGTTTTTTTATGATTTTATGTTGTTGATATACTTACTAAGTATATTATGTTTTTTTATGATTATCTGTTGTTGATGTTAACTGATGTATTAAGTTTTTTTATGATTTAATTTTGTTGATGTTATCTATTATACTAAGCAGTAAGTATATGTTTTTATTATGATTTTATGTTGTTGAAGTAAACTATCATACAAAGTATATGTTTTTGGTGTTGTTTAAAAAATGAAAGTTTTTAAAAATTGATTATTTTGTCAGGTGTTCATTTACAGATTAATAAGTGTTCATTTATCGGACATTGTTCATTTACAGGGAAATATGTGTTCATTTACTCAGAATTTTGTTCATTAACTAGGAAAAACTGATTAATTTCAATAAAACATTTTTTTAATTGTGTCTGTGAATTCTATTCAATTTTTTTAAATTATAAAATACAAGATGACATATCATTTAGTTCATAAGTAAAAATTGAACTTTATGATACTAAAAGCTATTATGATAAAAATATTTACTTGTCTACAAAACCTTAGGTGTTCATTTACTGGTGCAGTCACCCTACAATAATTAATGCGTGAATAAATATTCAATATTCATATCATATTCTATGTATGGCCTACCCTGCCGATAATTGCTAAGCTCACATATTATTATTTAGTAATATACCTAGTTTCGTAATTATGGAATCTCCGACATTTCATATCTGCAATATAACAGTCGCACCATCGCCAATAATAAAAATTTATAAAATTGTTATTAAAAAATAAAAATTATATAATATTGCCGTGTTATTCGATCATTTCTCGATTGCATTCTAAACCCGCTAAAACATTATAATAATATGTGTATTCAATGTAAACATTCCAATTCGATTCATAACTGCACTGTGCAATATGCGACGGATGTGACAACGATTAATCAAACGGCGTCCTACCCATAATGGCTATATATGTAGCTACATTATTGCAAGGAACTAATAGGTACGTCGCACGCACGCGTATATGGCCTCCAAAAGCAACAATTGGTTCTAGGCGACTTGCAACCGCGGGTCGTATAGGCATATCATCGTTTATGTCGATGAATAGCAGTACAAGACGTGTACAACATACCTATAAGGCCTACGTATCTATATATAATATATTATTTTATTATTATTATTATTATTATTATTAATTATTATTGTTACAATATTATCGCCTTGCTATTCAATATTCAATATTCATATTATATTATTGTGTTGGACGCGCATTGTATTATTGTCTATAGGATATTTATCGGGTATTATGAGATATTATCATATTATAGACACGACTATATGAGTGTATATATTATATAGATACACACCACAGTGTTAAATGAATGGCAAAGAAAGTATATATTATTATTGTTATTATCTCGATGGAGATACAGATGTCGCCGAACAGGCATTTTTATTTTTTACCTATACCTACCTATAAATCCCGTTAAATTTTATACACAACATTATATCCTATAAAACCTTCCTCCATTATTTATTTTACAATAACTGTCAACGACACATTGTAAATATACGAGGTCAAATTATAGAAATATTAGACATTTAAAACTATACAAAACACATATGTTTACTTTGACTCAAGGGATACAACTAAATATGATTTGTATATATATATATACATATATATATATATAATAAAAATAGCCGGATCATAAGTACAAATAAGCTACTTGGTTCATAGCACCCTGGGCCGGGCAATCCCCGTCAAAATTGGTTCACACGTTTCGAAGCCTTTCTCGGTAAGACAGATAAACAGAAATTAAGACAGCCAAAATGATGCGTGTTTCGTGCATTATCACATTTAATCGTTTGCGTTTAAAAATCAAAGAGCATAAAATTTGAATAGGTACTTATCATTTGTGATGCGCAAGATAAATAAATAAAAATAATAATACCTATTAAGATTATAAATAACTGCAAAATAGTAAATTTTCTGAAGTTATGTAATAAAGAATGTTTTTTTGTCATGTTGTTTGTAGCTAGGTACAAATTTGTATGCGTGCCTATAGCGATATGTTTTACCAAATCAATCCCTGACGGCCGACCTTATATTTTTTATATCAAGTTTCCATAAAATAAAAATAAATTATATCAAGTTATAATAACTGTTTTATTTTCTTTAACCAATTCTAATAACTCTGAAATATATAAACAAGAAATGAATTCCGGAATGAAAAGTTACCTTTAATTACTACGAAAAGGACAAAAATTCTGAAATAACTATGGACCCAACTTAAAGTAAACACAGGATACTTTGAGATTTAAGAAAACTTTGACGTATAGATTTCAATTATTGAATCAATGTTTTAAAAATAAGTGCCAAGTAAGGAACCACTATGAACCGCGCATTCAAACTTTAAGTGCAAATCTGGTACAATATTATGTTGATTAAAACAAACATTTGTTCAAAGTTTAATGAAACGGGATTTATTTTCCATCTCGATTGAAATAACAAGACGAGTGCTCAAAAGGGACACACCCTCGCCATGTGCCAACCTCCAAAAATACCTTATTCATATAACAATAATAAGCACAGCGTGTTCCTATTAACATTGCACTGCAGGTCCTCTATCTATTTCATAGGTTCTCGGTACCGTTTAGTTATTAATGTTATTTATTATATATTATTATATACGATTCCATGTGTACTACGTAATATCATATTGCAATATATACATACTCTATGTATAATGTATATTGTATATATATAAACAGCGCGAAAAACCTGTTGTATCGATGCGAACCGATACACAGCCGTTTCCCACGCGTGTTTTTACACACTCTGCATGTGCACCGACCGCGATGCGTGTTCGACTATAAAACGACCAAAACGAGTGAGCTGGGTATTATTATGTGTTGTGCGGTTTCGTTTTTTAATTTTTTAATTTTTTTGCTATTTCGTTTTCGGAGGATTAAAAAACGATTTTCCACCGCGCGAGAGTGACCGCGGGGGATTCGCGACGTCGGGCCGAATGATGAACACTAGCTATGTATGACTTAGTATCACGTATATAAAATAATATACAGGCAGGTATAATATATATATATATATATATAGGTACTATTCGCGGTGCGCGAAAACAATGACAAAGACGATAATATTATATTATAATATAATATTATAATGGGAAAATAAACGATCATCCGACCCGTAGAAAGTGCGCACATGCACGTACACGGCGGTGTATAGGTATATTTAACGCAATATATATAATATTATAAGGTACGCGTTTGTAAGCGCGGCGGAATGTGCGCGCGACTTTAGCCTATTTGCCAAGAGGCGTGACACGCACGCACACAAGTCGGTCGGTGCCAATACATAATATAATATTATAACGTATAGATATACCACTGCAGTATTATATACACATGTGCAGATGTATAATATTATCATCCAATAATGGTACATTATCTTTATCCATATACAATCCGTATGAAATATTATATACAGTTTGTACTGCGTGTTTGGTCGTACATACGCGGTATGTGAGTACTTACTACCTATATAATGATAGCCACGCGCAGAGTTTCGAGTCAGGTGCATCCAAGAATTTTTACCAGCCCATTTTTTCACTCAAACACGTCCCCATACGTTACTATTATTATAAAAATGTAACCTTATTGTTGCGACATCTTGTATCTGTATATAATATTACAATAAACTGTGGTCTAAGTTAAAGATGGACCTATTAAACACTGAAAATATCAACTTGATAATTCAATACACTTTGGACAGGTAGCTAACTGGTTTTTCATTAAAAGCATTATACGACGGCCCAGCTTTGACAGTTATACCTGTTCGGCCCTTACAAATCATTCAGGGGCTACAGAGTACAGCCCGTAAGAGCTTATCCTGCTGCCCCTGTGTGCACACCTATGGGTATATTGCAGTATTATAATAGTGTCTGAAGTCTGCAGAAATAAGTCAGAAAATCGTGAGTATTTGAATTTTTTGTTTTAATCGATTGGGTGTCTTAAGACAATGTTGATTGTATAATAATAATAAGTAATAAGCAAAACCTCTTGAGAATAATGACGAGATTGTACTTTCTTGTTGCTTTCTGCAAGTCATTGAACTTTGCCTTCAGCAAGTAAGTATGAACTTGTAAGTTGCAACACGAGAAGACTACAAACGCTATTATTGTATTTCTAAATATTATTTGGTGATCAATTACTAGATAAGAAGGAACTAGAACTTCTTAAGTAAAATATCAGGGGACAAAATATTGCATACCTACATCAACGTAATATGATGATATTGTTAAGTTACTAAATGTCTAAATGTATACATTAACCTGTAAATTAATAATATAAATGTATAGCAGTAGTCAATAATCCATATATACATATAGAATATTATATATGTATAAACATCTCATTAAGGGTCAGTCGGTCAGTGATATATATATATAGGATTGAATGTTAAACAACTGGTTAAAATTGTGTAGAGTACTCTTCTCAATCTCAATTTACGCCTGGTACAGCCAGCAGTATACTTTGATGTTCGTCACAACGACAGTTAAAAAAATCTAAGAAAGTATTTGAAAATTGTGATCGATTAATTAATAGAATTTGAAACGAATCTAAGTATAAAATAAGATCACACTCAACAAACTAGTCTATATTTGTAATGTATATTTAGTAATGTAAAATGTATATACCACTGCAACAGCAGCAAATAATAATGTAATTTAACATATTATTATTAACGTTGTGTAGGGAGTTGTAGTTATTATACATAACAGTGACAGTGTGGTCATTAAAAACACCAAAAAAGAAGCTTTTTGCATAACATGTAGATTGTAGGTAGGTACTCGACTAACGTCGAAACGAAATCGTCGAACGTGCAGTCGATAATTATTGAAAAGGACATATATATATGTACTTATATTATACATTAGTTGTATATATATACTTTACATAGGAGAAGGTTTTATTATATTTGGATGTACCTACCTATTTAGTATGTATATTGTATATGATCGCACAAGTCGATTGCAAAACTAACACGACCCGTTTCCGTCTCGTAATACCTAATAATATAACCCAATAGATATAATATACGCAAGTCAATAATATAATAATATAGTATTAGGTATATACTATGTATATATAATAAATACAATGATAATAATGTTGGCGACAACGGCCTGACCGGTAGCATATATTTTGGAGACAACTGGTTTGCAGGTTTTCGAACATGGGGAGGTACAGTATATACATAATATACGTTTTTAGTGTATTACGTATACAAGCAGTAGGTAACATATCTAATGATTTCGAATTTACAATAAATTTTTTAAATCACCAACGAAAAACGATAATAAACAACGCCGTTGATACTTCGTCGACATAATAGGTAATATTGCAGCAGTCATTCCACTCAATCGCCATGGACCTTGTCAACGATGAAACTGTGTTTATTTAATATTATTTTATTATAAGTATATACGAGTCGATCTCGTCGTCCAATAATCCAATGCATCGTGCGTATTTTGTATTGTATAACACATTAACACTATATTATGGTATTATATGGTCTATGAAGGATCATCGTAGCCACTATATTATAACATTATGCATACATATTAGGTACCATAATACAGTTGATTATAAATACTAAATAATATAGTATTTATAATCAATGATATTATTACCTATGTCTCGCGTAAACTGTCGTTAGTATATTATATAATAATAATATGTAGTTTGATTAAGTTCTGTTGAAATCGTCATGTGTTTTTTTTTCTGTAAATTATATCTCAATTATCATCTGACCACGTTAACTTCGTCAACCCGATAATAAATATATGCATTTAGAGAAGAAAGTACCTATATTCATCATCAACTGTCTTAATAATTTAAAGACATTTATTTAATACTAGTATATATATCTACTACTAACTATTTATTGATTGGGACATTGGGTTCGTATATATACGCATAATGACATTTACGAAGACTTTAATTCTGTTTTATAATATGAAAATTATTGGACGAAAATTATCAAGCATCAGTATAATAGTGGATATAGGTGGAGTGTAGATTTAAAAAAAACTAATTTAAACATTGAAAATCCATGTTTTAACTTTTAACCCCTATTATTATATTATATTTTGTATAATTTTAATTGAGCATGGAATTAAATAAATAGTATTATACACCCAATTAAATATATGTTACAGCTTATGTTTTTATTTATTATACACCTAGTATACATGAAGCCTACTATTTTATAGTTTTTATTTTGTGGGAATTTTCAATGAATTTTCTGTTAGCAACAGCTTCACGCGTTCTATTATATACTAATGTTTTAATTGAATGCAATTATGTTATTTAGGCCAAGACTAGAAGTTTTTTTATTTTTAATTCAGAACTTTTCCTCTGACTGCGCGTATTGCCATTCTAACTGATCCGAAACTAATTGACGTTCCTATTTGCTTCACATAAAAAAAAAATTATCATTCTTTCTTTTACCCTCAGACGTGGATAAATTCGTTTGTCACGACACAAGATTTGAGTTTATGAATTTAAACTGTAACGCAGTGTAACGCGGTGAATTAATATGGAGGTCTAACGTCGAAACACAAAGATGAGAACAAAAATATAGTAGGCAGTATAAATAATGCACTGATATACCTGATTACAATATTTTTGTGAATTTTAAAAATGTTCATGACAAGAATTAGTACCTATACAATAAATAACAATATTTTAGGTACTCATGTATTATGTAATATTATCACGGATGTCCGAATGTCCGATATATAGAGATATTTAGTAGATGTTTTAAATTCCGTTTTATACGCATGCGCTGGACGAGAATAAACAAGATAATATTTAATTTATCATATATAGAAATCATGTCTGCGAGACTGTGACTGTTGTGTGTGGTGAACATTTTTGTTCACATCTTTCTGTCATCAAAGCCTGCACCCATCATGTCCTGAATTTAAGTATGTCCAATTCAATTATTTATGAAAATACATTGATACAATAATTTAATGACGCTGTTATCAAAATCCTTATTGAGTCCACGCATTACAATAATGGTCGAATTCAAACAACCACTGTATCTAACACATATATGTTTTATAAACATTTTTTTTTTGATGTTCATATTTTGGTATAATTTTAAATAAAAAAAAAAGAGAAATAATTTAAACGCTATTAAATAGTAGGTATATCCTTATAGGCAACAGCCAATTATGTAATATAATAGGTATATCGTTATTGAAAAGCTCGTGCATTTCGAACGCATCGGGCTTGTTTACAAGTACTTAATGTGAAGTATAATTAATAATTATTGAAAAATAGTATCAATAATATCGTTATAATACTAACGGTGAGTGGTGACACGACTGACACGTAAGGCCTTAATCATACATAATATTATTACCAGGCACCAACTATATCGAAATTGTCTATATTATTATAATATTTTTCTGTTTCATGGCGAACGAATATTCACAGGAATACTACATAAACCATAATATCTAAGGTCGGTGAAAAAAATAATATTAAAAAAAACCAAAGAAAAAAATATTCCAATAGATAGAGAGGAGATAGTCAAGGTCCGGTGCGCAAAAAATACACTGTGCGGTGCGTTTACCGCTACGTGCCGGTGTTTACCGTTCGGGTCGATCAAATGTGTTCCGTCACTGGATTGGAACACATGCGGAAACCGTATGGTGTATGTATATTGTATATTTATGTATAATATATATTATGTAGTTAAGTACTTACCAGTGGTGGAACTAGATAATATTTTTAAGGTGGAGTAGGGGTGGGGTGTCGCATTAACGACTATCGTGACTGTGTGACACTACACCCTAATGCCATAACATGTTAGTAATACTAGTAATAGATACATTTGCATAGATTTAAAATATCCCAATACGATGTTTATGAAAAATGTACAAGTTCTCGTGGTTTTATTTGTCTAAACATTATAGTATATGGGTACCTACGGCATACCAATCGATTCAATTAAGATAATGAGGAATACCTTATGTGTGAGAAAATTTTTTTTTATGTCTGTGATAACTTCGTCATAATCTTCCAACCCCCCCCCCCCTCCCTACAAAATACCAAGCCATTCTATACACCTATTTCCATTTCTTTTTTTTTATTGAAATATCATCTTTTTATATTTTGCAACTATTTTTCTAAATTTGAGGTACCCACCAAAAATGTTTAAAATATGAAAGAATGATTGTACTATTGATTAGATAAGGAACTGGATCAATTCGGTATTCACATTAAATATCAAATTGATTTTATGACTAGAACTGCAGAGCTGTAATTAAGTGAATGGTGGTGTGAGGCCGTAGGGGTTGTTGATTTGTGGCTGTTGAGAATATATATATATGAGAAAGGAATAAAGTCGGTTAAAGTCAACAAAGTCACATCACATTATACTTGTGGAATGTGCAGTGAGGTGTCATTGTGATGAAGTCTATAAGAATGATGAAGAGTTGAAAGATATATGTTTTCTTGTAAAGCCCGAAGCAAGTCAACTGTGTATTAAAAGGCAGAGAGAAGTCGATCATTTAATATATTCAACTTTGAAGCATTTCGAAGGAAAGTTTTGCGGTTTTTCCTTCACTTATATCATTACGCTCGGAGACTATTCTAAATCATTATTATATTACTAGCTGTCCCGCCTGGCATTGCCCGTGCTGAAGGTTTATTTTTTTTATAAATATATTTGTAAAAAAATGTATATATGTTCTATCATATTTCTAAAAATTATAATAGTAATATAGTATATAACTAATGTCAACCCTATAAATAGACAGAGTTCATACAAAAATCACATAGAAAAAAAGCCTCTCTTTCAGAGCACTTTCAGTTTTTGCTGAATTTTCCAATATTCCGCACAACTTTTCCAATTTTTCTTTCCGTAAAAACATAATTCGGATTATTACGAATATTTAAAATGATTATCAACGAAAACCATTTAATTTTAATTTATATAGATACGGAGGTACCCCAATCTATATAATTACACCGCTGGAGAAACGTCAACCCTTTTTCCTGACTCGAGCGATGACAATGACTTTCCCCTCGCTCGACTCGCTCGTGAATTATAATATAGCCAATATAGGTATACAATTTATATAAATGTGCACCCATATATATATTAAGTATTAACTATATAATATAAGTATATGCGTGCGTGTGTGTGTGTGTGTGCGCGCGCGCGCACGTACTTATAGTACCTATATAGAGTTTCATGGTTATCGTCGATCTCGTTTTTTTTTACCTTCTCCGCTGGTTTAGTCCGCGTCATAATTTCGTGCACGAAAACCAATATTGACGCGGTTATTAATTATTATTTTATCATCGGTAATATTATTTTTTCCTAAATATACAAGTAAAGCGCAGAATAATAATAATCATAATATAGAAAAAACAGGGTATTTGTAGGTATATATATATATATGGTGATTGTTGTGATTTCTCTGAATTACTGGGATTTTCTAGAAATGTTCGAATATTATATTATATTAAAATAATATATAGAAACACGACAGGCTGACGACGGTATCGCACGATCCTAACATTCGTTCCAATGCTTAAATATGATATATCACATAATTCGTGCGTAATTTTTGAAAAAAAAGTGAAATCCCGTGTAATATGCTACTCACCTATAGCTTTATTGAAAATTAAAATATAGTTAAAGGGTAGTAATGGTATATTTTAGAGTAACAGAGTACGCACTTACACGTTGGCCGTATAGTTTTAAATTATTATATATTGATGGAAACAAAATATTATTGTTCCAAGTAATTGAGAGGAATAATCCGGATAAGTTGGAGCTTGGTAAAACTTATAAATGAAATAAGAGAAAGAATTGTCTGTTAATATCGATAATATGGGATACATAATTGTATACATTTTTCACAAAATACAAATAACCAACTAGTTTTCATAATTTTGATCGACGAAAGTGGATTTCGTGTTCACGATTTAAAATCGAAAGTAGTTCACATATACACGATCAAGTCGAACTCACGAGACATAATAATATATGTAAAGTGTATATCCCACCTATAATTTACAATTATATAATTAAAACATTTCTTGTATTAGAAAATATTATGTACAATGTAGATGTTCATTTTTACCTTAGTTAACTTAATTAATGTATAGTGTGTGAATATCAGCTGAGCCTATAATATTATATATATTTTAATAGAATATATTAAACAGTACCAATTAATTATTTGCAAATAATTCGTACCTGACTTATATTTGTTTTACAGTACCTATCAATTCAAATGTTTTACCAGTTCAGTAAAAACACAAGAAAACAAAAACGATGTCGATTAAGATCATTATGATACAGAATAATATTTGGTACATTTGGTAAAACTGAGGATATTTTATTTATTTTTGCAATGTTTTTCAATCGCTAAAAACCAGATTTTCTATCATTAAGCTTAACAATATTAATAACCGCTAGGTCAGAAACGCTAACTTGACGTTAATGATAAACGATAATCGATAGGATTTAGAAACTCTTGACAGCAATAACGCATGACTCACTGAAGTCACAACTCACTATACTATTATAGCAGCTGACACCTCGTGTTTTCGTTACCTACCTAGCGCTTAACCGTGAACCTCAGGGGATACTGGCATGTCTTAAGAATTTCTCCCGCGTACGTGATTTCATAATATTATTATTCAGTTACCTACCGATACGAAGCGAAATACAGCTATATAGGTATAGATACGTACACAAATACCTTAAACCTACAGCTGAAACTACAAATCGTTCCGTCCATACACACGTCCGAGCTTTACTGACTGCGGTGAGGGGGGAGGGGGGCGTAGCTGTATATATAATATATATATACATACATAAAATGTTATTATTGTTTCGTATATATAAAAAAGCTAGGTACCTACTATATGATATGGTACGCCTACGAATACAGCAATCGTCACTATATGTCTATATATATATATATATGTATGTATGTATGTATATGCACATACGATACCGCGGTATAATATATACAAGACCGATACTATATACGCGTTATACATCTACTACGGCACGAATCGGCAATCGCTGATCGAGAGCCATGCGAAGAGAACAAAAACGAAAATCGCGCGATCGATATTGCAGACGAGGTTGTCCCGGTGGTGGAAACCCGCAGCGGCGCTTTTACACCCGCGGCGTCCGACGTCGCGGTGCATAATATTCACGAAACGCACGGCGATACCGCTCGACGACGAGGCTCCTCGCCGAGCTGCATTCCATTGAAGTGAACAAACCCGTCCGGGATTCAGTTTCATTACGTCCATAGGGGGCATCATTTTGTACACACACACACACATAATATAAATATAAAATATGTAATATATGTTTAATGCGTTTGCCGACGGTTCTCGACGGATGTGTGTGATGTGTAGTAAGTATACCGAGTGTACTCGTGTACCGCCGACGAATATTATTATATATATATATATTATGCGCGCACTCTATTATAATGTGTATAGAAGTATAATCTGGTTTGGAAATAATACACATTATAATCAGGTATCATAACATAATATACACGTATATATTATTATATCTGTAGGTACATACATTCCGTTAATCCACCCATCCCCTCCCACCACTGCAACCCGTCCGTCAGGGCGACCCGTTCGCTACAGCTGTTTCCTCCGTACCTACCTGCAGAAAATTGTTATTTTTCTTTTGAAATTCCCCATCGTAATAAATAAAGAGTGATTCACCCCTTTTATCCTTTAAGAATGAATCTGTCAAGATTCAAGAAAAATTGTACTTTATATTATAATCTTAATCTTAATTTTTATCCTTCTTTAGCTATAATTTACAATATGTAAATAATTTAACTATACATTTATAGTTTTTTTAATAGGAATGCATTATAGCTGATTTATTAACAAATTATTTAGCAGTACAGGAAACGTATTTTTACGTTTGAAGTAGTCTTCTTTCTATACCTAGCTGATACTATGAGTGACACCTGTACAGGCTATACTTATACCCACGAGCTACCAAACTAAGTATAATATATTAATATCCAGAAGACAAAACAAATTCATATCTTATCACTCCTATCAGTTAAAACTTTATTGACAATCGATTAACATATCAAAAGGTATATCAAGAATTTTTGAACTGGCTAAACACAAACTATAATATTGTACAATATTATTAGATAATACTGATAACATCATCTATGGGTTATAATTAATATCATGTTATATTATAGTCTGTATAATTTTACTTTTTATAATATTATAACGTCCATCCTACCCTGTGGTTTTAGATTTCGAACGTAACATAAATATTTTTTTTTTTTTGGTTCCTACAGGCATGCTTTTTGTTGACTTTTTATTATTATTATAATAATACAATGTTGTACTAACGATATAAACTAAAAAATAATATAATATTGTCAGCATCATTTTATTAGATCTTAGGTAACGTAGATTTTTGTACTTCGAAATACGAAGAACATTAAGAATATACTATGATATTGTTTTCAACGACACTATACGACCGTAATTTTCTAAGAACAATTGGAATTCTATACACTTGTTAAAAATATGTGGGCTATGGTATGCATATAAGCTGATTATATTATACTGGCAAACAGATTTATTAGTTTAAGTTTTCAGCATCGTTGCCACTGA
The DNA here is from genome assembly GCA_027563435.1 of Nasonovia ribisnigri. Lineage (NCBI taxonomy): Eukaryota > Metazoa > Arthropoda > Insecta > Hemiptera > Aphididae > Nasonovia > Nasonovia ribisnigri. The sequence goes on from JANEHU010004533.1 coordinate 24,902, forward strand.
GTACTGACCACTAATTTCAATTAGCAAGTTTTGTTTTATTTAGTATATTATATTATTAAACGTTGATGTTAATTAAATATAATAATCATGCTGCAGGCATGTGCCTAATCACGTATGTAAAAAATTTGAATTATAATATAAGCCATCTATTGTAATTTGTAGTATTGTATACAACAAAATCCAATAATGATATTTTTTATAAGATATCCCGTAAAAATTGTAATAAATTATATTATCTACTATCGAGTACATATTTTATCCACAAATGGCTCTTACCTCTCATGTTCCAAGAGTTTTTTAGTTAACGACTCTTTCTTTTTGTCCCTCCTTAGTGTCATATTCTTTTCAAGATTGTCTCGTTCTTGTTGCAACTTTATCGTGAGAACTTTTTGTTCATCCGGCCGTTTTCTTTTCGTTTGAAGTTCCTTCTCAAAACGTATGGTCAGCCTTTCCAATTCTTTTTCCCATTCGTTCTAAGGATCATAATACCAAAATGATAAAAACAAAATGAATTTAAATATGAATATTTTTGTTCATTTCAACAAGTTCTAAATTTAAAAATGTTTATAATAGTTATTATTCTCACGTTTATCTCTTCCTTTATACGATTGTCTTCGGCTTCCCGTTGCTTCGCAAACTTCCTGTACAAATCGTCTTCTTCTTTACGATGTTTCATTTCTAACCTAGTCTGTACATCTTTATCCTTTAAATAAATAAAATATAAAAAATCATCAATAAAATATAATAGTAAACTTAAGTCGTAAAAATAATTAACTAGAAGTTTTAACATTAAGTTAAGAATCAATATTCTATGAACGAAAATGTTCAGGCTTAAATAAAATATTGGTGAAGTGCAGACAAGGCTACTTTTATACCTATACATTATATATTTTTTTGAACTAATGAAGATAGTAAACTTTTATACATTTTAATAGTTGTTTTAAAATATTTATTATATATACCTATAATTAAAAACAATTCCCCTAAACTTTTAGTCTACAATCACTACAAAAGAAATATTAAAAAATACACGACACTATATAGTTTTTTTTTTAAATCAATACGCAGCGAATATTATAATCTCTGCCTTACAGACAAGCTTCTTTAAGTGGATACCTACGGTTGTTGCCTTATATAGAATTGGTGTCGGAGGATTATTTGAAGCACATTAATACGCATATCCGTTTCTCGTGTAACACGACTTAGGTGAATTCACACAGATCGATGGTAAAATAACGATTCTGTTTGATGTGATTGCGTAGCCGAAAATGCTTATCGATAAAATAGAGGGGAGAGAAAAAAGACGATCCCGCCAGCACCGGCCGGGTAGATCTTCGAAATCTTTGTAATAGTCAGATGACTCGTACTTTACGACCGTTCAATTTATATAACATAGGTACTCATACCTAATATTATAATACCGCTGGTCGCAAAAATACCGCGGCACCCAGCAGTAATCACACCTACTTATACCATATACGGTTACCACTTACCAAATTAAACTGTACGTAGGTACGATATATGTACGCATACCGCGGGCCCGGCCGTACCAATATATTATTGTAAACGCGTATACCTACGCGTCTGTCAACGTACAGCGTAGGTATACCGTATACCGTATTCCTACCTGGCCGTGGCTACCTCACGATCATATTATACGCGTACGACATAATACATAATATTATAAACTCGTGTGCGCGCACCTGCGCCGTGTGTTCCTACTATACTAAGCCATATACATTGCTTTACAATAACAATAATAATAATCTACCTAATAATAATAATAATAATAAAATGCATGTGTATATTATAAATAGGTGTGTGACCGGCTGACCTTAATATCGCGGTACCTTGGTATTGACATTGTATAAACACGTAAATTTCGTGCCGATTTTTCACGCCTGTAAATCACCCAACTCTATACAATACATCAGTATTCTCCCGGCGTGCCACATAATATTATTACTATCACTGTACTGTATATATATATACACTATAATATGATAGGTAAGTATATATCGTACATATAAATAATATAATACAGACGGAGGTACGTCTAATATTCGCACACCGGGCCACTGACGCCACTCGTCCAAGTCGTATATATGTAGGTGTGCAATGCGTACTTAGTAATTAGGTGTGGGATAGAGAATATAATATTATAATATATTACGTACAATCGACGTCGATTCCGATTCATATTCAATTTTCTTAATCGTTATTATTTATTTATTTTATGACCATCCCCAACGAGATCAATATTCCGAAATGTCGCTCGCGACAATATTGAGAATTTTTCAAAAAAAAAAAAAAAATAACAATAAAACTCTGCATCGATAGACGGGACAGAGCAATTTTGTTTTATTTAATATTAACGGGTGTAAGGAGAAAGAAATTTCACTATCCGTTTTAACCCGCGCGGCCTAAATGCCCGAAAAGTCCAAAAAAAAAATAACATTACTCCCGAGCAGGGGGAGAGGAATGTAAGATTCATAGACGTACGTCGAAACAAAACCGGTTCACGGCGTGGTTGGACGAAGAAAGTATTACACATAATGTATAGGTAGTACTATACATGTACCCGCAATGTGAATTTATAACATATATTATGTACCTGTATAATGTTATTATTGTATATCTATAGGGAGGTGATGATTGAAGCATGACGTCATGGATACACAAATACGTTTCGGGGTAAGTTCGGCAACATCGCACTCTGATATACATTCATACCGTGTTGAGTCATTGTATACTTAGTTTTTATTCGAATTTTTAATTGAGTAAAACAGGAAACGGTGTTGCCCGACTACGTCCAATAACAGTGATAATGTTTACAACGTTATGATATCATTATACCTACTGCAGCGGTGCAGTGTTGTGTGCAACAAATCAAGAATGCTCGCGCGTGCGATTCGGAGTTTATTATTATTGTTATTATTTAGTACCCGGTGATTATTAATTAGTCGTATTGCTGAATTAATAAAAATCACTCGGCACGAAATGCGGAGCGCTCGCCGTTGTGCGTATCGGACGTTACGAGAATTATAATGGCGCGCGTAATTCGTGCGATTTATGCGTTCGCCGGCCACGACTACTGCACAACGATCGCGATACGCCTTTTTCGGCATTATAATACACATTGTATGCGTATACGTACAATCGCATACCTACCGTACGTTTTTTTTTTTTATTTTTCTGGGTTAGAATATAAAAATCCGAGAATCGTGAAATAATGTGCGCGATCGCATCGTTTAAAATAATAACGACATAGGTTACCCGTACCTACATCTCTTATGTGTGTAATGTAAATTATGGCTTATCATTTATTTTTTGCGAAAATACTTGTTTTTTAATCGTGTAGTCTTAGAATTCGACGGTTGCGTGACAGTCGACTTTGACTGCTATATTATGATATTATACGTGCATAAAATCCTTGGAATGCACCGCATAATATATTAAGCACGTCGTATATAGGTACCTCTAATAGAGGACACATATTTAAACCGTGTTTTTCACGATTTATTTGATGTCCCTAAATTCGTATTTCTTATTGTTTAGATTTTTAGAACATGTAGCTCCCGCGAAAAAAATTAAAATATACAATATATTTTTATTTAGTGTGACTCGCACGATATATTCCATAGTAAATATTTCATAATACTATAATTTATGTTCATTTCTAATGTATAGTTGTTTACGTCTATAAAATTGAGTTATTATCATAATAACATATTTTAGTGCCACATCAATGATTAAGGTATGAACTTTTTATATTGTAGTATTCGTTGGCAATATTTAAAAACACGCATCGTTGTTTTCCTTATGTTTCTTTTAAAAATAGTACCTATTGTACAGTGAACTCGATCTACACTATATTATAATATAATTATTATTAATAATAATTACACAAAAAAATTTTCAATTTAAAATTATTCTGACAGAGTGACAACCCAATAACTTAAAAAATGGTATTTTTTTTCCAAAACTTGTATTCTATAATGACGTAAAAAAAATATTTTCAAAAACGTAATAACTTTTTGAAATAATGTGTGTTTACGTTAAAAGAATCAGCCAGTATATATTATATATATGGGACAGTTCGTGGAGGAGGATGTTATAGCCTTATATTTCACCGTAGGTACGGTACTGCAGGAAATATCAAGTACTTCAAGGACACACTAATCTAATTTGTTCAATATAGCTATGGTTTTGTGCAAAAAGCAACTAAACGAACACGGTGAAACTTAACCTCACCTTACTTGTATAGGTATATCGTTCATTCGTTCGTGCGTATGATAATAATATACCTGTAAATTTTATAACTGCAAGTGCCTATATAACATTGTATTGCTATCGTCATCGGTAATACGATGAAGAAGGTTTTGTTTTCTGTTAACCACGGTGATAATCTTTTTGCATAATATTATGTCCTTGTGCAGGTGTTGTGCGAGGTTTCTATAGTACTTGTATGCCGAAAAGACCTAACCCATGTCCCCGCTGCGAAAACGGCGTACCTACATATGCGATGGAATGTGTCACACACACAGCCACATGATATTTTATTGTTATACATAGAGGTATAGGTATATACGTCTACAACGAATTCGTGACGGTTGTTAAAGTCACCGCGGTGTCGCTCGTAGTCAAATTATTATATATTGTTTTAACGTTTACATGCGGACGTCGAACTAAAAAATAATATTATGTTAAATCAACTCTCATTACCACAATTTTTTTTTTAATTCCACAAAAATTGAATCGACTCAGTACCTATATTTTTTGTTTTTTTATTTTCATCGTCCACCACATCTTCTTTTTCGTTTATTATTATTATTATTCGTATTGTAATTCCATTTCAATATTTACCGTATCTAATACACTGTGTTTGTGTGTATATATATATATATTATATATGAGCCAAATAAAGCGTGAACTAGAAAAATAAATTGCAATAGGTCTGCACACCGCAGCCAGAGAACCGCAAAATTCTAAAAGAACACTGTCATTGCACTTCATTCCCTGAGTCGACATTCCATTCACCGCTCGCAACGATCGGTACGCTACCTGCACCTCCGCCACCGATGTATCTGTATAGTCGTTGTCGTCGGCTATTATTTACTATTACACTGTGTGTGTGTTTGTACACAAGAGAGAGAGAGAGAGAGAGAGAGAGAGAGGCACTACCAAAATAATACCAAAATTAATACGAGTGTTGTACGTATAGTATATATATATAATAATGAAAACGTTGGGTCTTCGCTTTTTGACTAAATTTATACGCTCGTTATGAAATTAATTGTCATGATTTTCAGGGCGGCGGCGTTGTATTGTAATACAATGTATACCTATATACAATATATAAAATGCGAATTTCCTTAATTTTATTCTCCAGGCCTGCAAGTTGGGTTAGAGTACGTATTCTTTTTATTTATTTTGTTTTTGTGATGTTCATATATGGAGTGAACCACAGCTGGGATGGCGCCCAGTCATTTCCGACCGACTACAACAGCCTAACGATTTTGTTTTCACTTAGAAAATTTCCTGCTTCCTGGACCGTTTGAAAATTAAATTCTCCTTATTCGCTTTCTTTTTTGGTAAGCGATATCAGGAAAATATGACCCGTCATAATGTCATTACTTTAAAAAAATTATCTATATCATGATTTTTCTAAGTAAAATAAAATTATCTTCAACATTTACCAATATTTACACCACTTTAAATGTTATTTTCATTAAATTAGGTGACAATTTTCAATATACAGGTATACGAGAAAAAAACAGATTACTCGATTTGCTATTATATCAATGTAATAAATGTAATAAAAACTGCAAAAATTATTAATATTGTTTTATGATTATTGAATTTATATATTATTACACGTCATTATTTAATCCATATATTTTGCTTTTTTGAAATTGAATATACAAAACAAAACATTTCAATACCAGAATATTGTAAATGTCCTATCAATGTTATAGGTATGTACCTTCAAGCTTACTACCTATATTATACCGACAGGCTTCTATATTATTATTTTTTAATTTAACCGGAATAAAATAATTGTTTTTTTTTTCATACTCTATTGATTATTTCATAGAGACGTTAAATAAAATGAGAAAATTGTATTGAAGTATTTAACAGCAGTACCTACTACTTTCGTTCCGAGAGTAGCAAATTAACTATAGAGTTCTAAGAATCCAGTATTAAGTGAAATAAACACACACAGGCACACATTGACATAATACTGATATAGTTGATGGAGCATTTAACTATTGGGTAAATGTTTTTCTTTTAGTTTCAATTGAACTAATGTGTTGAAAAAAACTATTAGTGAATGACAAATAATGAAAAAAATCAAGCGTATCTTGTATATTTTGCAAGTTTTTTTTTAATAAAAATACAAGAATCACAGAATAACGGGGGTTCCATTATATGTATTTTTCTAAAAAAAAAATCTTCTTTAGGATATAAACAATTTTACTTTGGGATTATCTAATTTATTTATTTATCAATGAATTACACCCAAACCATAATATCATATAATAATACTGAGTAGTATTCAGAACAATTCAAAATCATATTATCTCTTCCATTATTTATATTTTAAATTTAACACATATTATACATCATATTGAGTAAATAATATGACATAGTCGTTAGGTATTCTAAGTTTAAAATAATATTTATGACTGCTTTGTGAAGTCGTCAAAAACAATTAGTAATAAATTCGATAGCAAATCCATATCTGTACATAAAGATAAATTGCATTAACGATACTATACAACACAGGTTTTCTTTTACTTTTAACACTTTATATGCATAGTAGATACTGTAGGTAGGTACTATAGACTTGAATTTCAACATATTTCAATTATGGGAAAAACGATTGACGAACGATGTACATAATATAATAGAAAGAGGTTTGGGTGTTAATATTCTAAGCATTCCAAACGTGTGTAACGCGTAACTCTAGTGTATTACGTAAAATAATCTAAAAAGACCTTTCGCCGATTCTTAATTGTTTTAACCACAAATGGTTCGCACACATGATGAGTATACACGTAAGTATAATAATGTATTCGTTGTATTGTTTCAAGTTATGCAAATGATGTAAGTACACGTGTACATACAGACAAAACATTCGAAAATAAATCAAATAGACAGAAAAAAAACCATAGTAGGTACCTATATAATATATTATATATACCTATATCGAAAACTAATAAGCGTTTCAATTTTCAATGCATATTATATTATATAGGTACATTATTGACCTATATATCCATAAAAATGTGTGCATATAAAAATGTAAGGGCTGAATAATTTATCGTATAATTTTATTTATTTGACCAAAAAGATTGTTATATATCTGTTGAGTGATAAAATGTACAGTAAGTTTAATATTCATGCGCTTTTATAAAAGGAATTACTAATTAGGAAGGGATTACAAAAACGTCCTTATACTGACTGTTTTAATAAAATTATATCATACCATCATGAAGTAGTAATAGTACCTATACCATTCATGTTTATTCCTGTTGCTGTAAAATACGGGATGGATATGACTTATAGATGCATCGTTTATACGTGTGTATATAAATATATATTATTATCATACACCAAGTGCCGGGCGATATACTGATATCTCACACTGTTTGTCACCGTCGATAAATTTGTTTTCAATTAAAACTGTACGTAGGTAGGTATTCAATATTGTGTCGTTTATTCCAATTTGAAATATTTTTCTGTTTACTTATAATGAATGTTTGTGCTGATATTCCGTGGATCATTAATTTAAAATCTCCAAAACAAATTATTTTGTCAACAAACTTTCTAGTTTCGATATAGGCACCAGCGCCGAGACACGTGCAAAGAGGCAGCGACTATAGAGCCAATGCCACTATAAAGTGAGATTAACAAAATTTATAATAATACATACTAATAACAACTAATAAGTAGTTAGTAAGTACATATACTTAAAATAATTAATGAAATAGGTACCTATTAGGTATCATTTATAATTTGTAGGTATACTATAAGTACCCGCGATGTTGTTGTTTATATATAAATCAAAAGTGATTTCAAAATTAATAACTGTAGATACTTATCGCGCACCTATGCGTATTTCGATACAGGCTTATGCGGTTAACTTTGAGATAATATTTAAGCGGAAGTTAGCCCGCTGCATTTTATAGGAAGTCGTCCAGTGGAAAAATGTCTGCGGCCAAGCGCGTGGGGCGCCCAAAAACACAATATAATAATTACCAATACATATAATGGGATCGGAACACTCACCAAATAACAGTGTATGGGCTTCTCCCGGACGCCGTTCTTGTTCGGGTACGATTTGTGGAGTTCGGTGGCGCGGAGCGCGTGCGCAATGTGCAGCGCCGAGGCGTCGAACCGGCCGTACTGGTAACCGGTGTCCGGGGTGGACGAGCCGATGTACGGCGCCGGTAGCGGCGACTGAGCGCGGTTGTTGGGCGTCGAGCCGTTGAGGTGCTGCTTGATGTTGAGGGCCTCGGCGTCGAACGTTCCCTTGCCGCTGCCGCGTATCTGGTCGTTGACGTACGTCGTCGACTTGGGCACGTTCAGCGCGCTCCTGATGCCCACCGACGTGCCGTCCAGGTGGCCCGGCCCGATTTTGGGCACGTGGCTCGAACAGTACACCTCCTTGTCCTCCTGCCGGTGCTGATTGTTGTAGTACGTCTTCAGCGTCAGCTTCGTACCGCACACGACGCACTTGAAGCATCCGCTGTGGAAGAACGTGAAGTCCTTGAGCGGGCCCACCCGGTCCACCTGGTACACCGTCTGGTAGCATCGCAGGCACGTGCTCTCGTAAAAGTTCGACCGGTACATGGTGCTGCAGCGCGGGCCCCTGCAATATTGCAGTCGGGACGACGGGGCAGCGAGATCGTGCGTGTTATATTATAATAATGTGGTCGGCGGCCCCTCGCACCATCATATTGTTATTATCATACCAGAAATCATATACCTAGGTAGCGTATAATAATTCGGTATGATGAACGATCGATGAACTGCACCAGTGATCTAACGCCGGACGGTTGCGGGTGAACGTCGTCGTCGTCGACGCCTGCAAAACATAACAATAATAATATTAGAATTTATAATAGACAAAAGTATAACCAACAGCATAATATAAGTAATGTAATAAATGAGGCGAAAAGAAAACCCCTTGTACAGTATAGCCGAGGGGTGGCCATTACTGGCCAAACAGTCGATCGCGATTGTCTGGTCGACCTTGGACGATTTCTAAGTCCATCCTATCCTAGTTAAAATGTATTAATTATTCTTATACATTTTTCATTTAGTAGATACAGTTATTAAATACATATATTTCGAATTAACCTGTTAGTGGAGAATGACATTTTCTCACATGAAAGTTATAAAAGTTGAATAAGTACCGAGCTATATACTTTTTGATGATAATTTAGACTTTAGCGCAGCGTCTTCGTTTGGCAGTTATGGGGACTATCACCGAGATTATAATTAACTGGCATGATGACATGCAACGACACGTGCTACTACATCAACATTCAACAGTATAATTTTAATACATTTTTAAATTATTTAGAAATTTTATGTGAAACACAGTGTTTCAAACACTCATTTTAGATAACTTTACACTTTTATTTATTATTTATAAAGTTTGTTTATTATTAATATAAAATAATTTTTTTACATTAGTCGATCCTAAAAGAAAACTTATACCCTCAGTAGACTTTAATCAAAAAAAGTTTAGCCACCCATAGATCTTATTATAATATAATGACGGAATACCAGAACGGCTGATACCGAATTGGTTCTCGTTTAAAAACGTATTTTCGTTAAGGCGAGCTGAAATGGTTCCCGTATCTGTTCAGTTCTATTACCAAATTGATATCAATAAAAATAGTTCAGATTTTTTACTTTACAAAATATTTTTTGCAATTTAAAATCATACTAAAAAAACTGTATATACGATAGTTGCAATATTTGAAGAAAGTTTGTTTCAAATTATCCCCTAATTAACCCCGACAACCTTGAATTTTAAATTTATTTTATTTATTTTTAATTATTATTATTACCAACTTCTAAGTTGACAGTCCTAAGCCAGTAAAAATGGGAAGGGAAATGTGCGTACTTGCAGGCCACCTTACAGTGAAAATCGGGAACCAACTCGACGAATAATGGGATACATCACACATTTAAACGGAAATCAATTCAGCCAAACGCGAACCAATTTAGCTGTATTAGTTAGTACCTACCTACTGAAAAATTTTTTGAACAAGTACCTGCAGTGGTGTGTATGTGTGTAGGTATATTCACACATCACACTTTTGAAAAGTCAGTGCCTGCAGTATTGTAATTTATAATGTTGCTGTATAAATAAAAACAAGCTTCATGTCGTTATCCGATCTGTACCCACAGAAATATTGACCAAAGTACTACTTCACGTTGATTCATACATACTCAATATAATTATTAGTTAGAATAAGGTAAAAAATATATATTTAAGGATGAAAGCAGTTCCCAGCATCTATACGGTTAAATATTTAGTTTCTTGTGTAATGTTTATATATATATAGGTAGTATCGATGTACCTAAATATAAAAGGTTTTGTGGTCTAGGAAACTCTCTCATAAAAATTTTAATAGCGTATATACTATAATAATTGAACAACCACAGCCGTGAGTATTTAATAATAACACAGCGTCTAAAATACAGCTAAAAACGTACAGGTAGGTCGTAGGTACATAGTAATATATATAAGGTAATTTATATTTAATGGTTATATGTAGGTACTCCTCTTTACTCTTATATTATTCAATGCCATATGATCCATGATATTAAACAATACAAATATTTATTTATTTATGTAATTCATAGGTATATTTTTCCATGCATAATATGTTCATTTTAAGCTTAGTAAAATTAACAACCAAAAATATAGTTGTATTCATAGCATACCAAATATACCTTTAACGCACTTATATAACAGTATTATAACGAAGCAATAGGAGTGAGGACCCTATGTAAAATAAAAATAAATCAATATCATAAGATCTACTTATATAGTATAAGTATTATAAATCGATATCAATACTAAATGAACGATTGATAAGGTAAATAATACAGTATGCCGTTTGACATATTTATAATATGTGTTGTAAATTAAACCAAAAACATGGATAACTGGTTACACCCATTATGGATTTTATACAACCTATTAAATGAAAATCTGTCATATACACATGAATAGTTTATTCTATATTTATTTATTTTATAGTTTTTATAGCTTTTAAACTGTTTTCAGTATTTTACTGGGTACACATACTGACACTACACGATCACTGGTCAACGTCAGCTATTGGTAAACAGTTTTTCAGCCCTCTCTAAATCTCTAATATCAAGTGTTTATTTTAAAACCATTTGTATTTTGACTATCCTAAAGGCTAAAGCATATTAATTAAGACTATTGTATATGGACGTCACTAAACCCCCGTGTTTTCAAAATTTAAACCACGAAGTTGTGTTAGATACATTTTTGTTGAACTAAATAATGTTATTGTTTTTCTCTGTAGTTCTTAATTCTTATAATATAAAAATATAGTCACTACTTATTTGTTATTACTTTTTAATAATTAAGTATCTAAAGTCCAATATAATATTATTATTAAAGATTTATTGAGGTAAACGGACAACGGTGCACCGAAATACATCTGCGTTTTAAGAGATTTAAATTACTCAAAAATCAAGATTGGCATTCGTAGACCGAAACAGTAGAAAGACTGGAAACAAGAGAAACAGAAATACTGTTGGGATATCAAGATATTTTACGTTATATATAATAGATTTGCAATTGTTTTCAAAACGTAGGTACGAAAAGTATGTACTGTTACTTGACAGTTTCGAATCCTTGAAAATGAATTTGATATTTGATATTACTATTAAATATATATGAAATGTTGTATTATTTCGTTATATTATATAATCATATAGTTATACCTTTTTATAAACATTAATTTATCTCTATGGGAAAATATAATAAATTATAGTAACAAGGCGTTTAGGCGTTAATTATAAACTTTTAAAGAGCCACATAATGTCTATTCAAACCAGTATAATTATTTACAGTTATAACTTTTCGCGTATTATCAATGTATGCTGAACAGTGTCTGTAGTAGAGATATAAACCACCAAATAATCTTTTCGTTAAATATTGAGTATATAGGGTCTAGGACATTTAAATAATAGTACATTTTGCATTGATAAATGCAAGAAAATGTGTATCAAGTATTTAAATCATATACCTACAACAAATAGATAAGTATTTTTTATATAATATAATATTTATTTGTTTTTTATTTTACATTAATATTGTATATTTATAAAAATGAATTATCTTGATTTGCTGTTACCTAATGAGTACTGTGTCTGTGTGTACAAAAAAAACTCTTTGTTATTTGAATTATTTCCGTGGTAAATAAATGATTGTTATTATTATTAATAATAATGTATCAAACAGCGCTAGGTACATAAAATATAATTGAATGCATAACATTAGATTTTAAGGGAAGTGAGAGAACTATTGGTTTATTAACTATGTTAACTTTATTAACTATGGCCATTTTTAAAGGCCTTTTCTCAAATCTATTTCGAGGCAGTAAAATAACTAAAAGTTACATAAAGCACCACGATTGGTTGAAAACAGAGTATAAATTAAATTATACTTAAATATGCTAGAAAATGTTTGAAGTTACCAGTATTTTTCCAAAAATGTCTAGCAATAATTATTACATTTTACCACTTAACTATCTATAATATTTTTAAAAGTATAGCAGATACTGAAATCTGGGCAAGTCGTTATTGGAAAAAGTATTTCTCCAAAATGATTTTAATTTTCTTGTGGATTTTGTGAAAACTATTACTAAATATAAAAAAATTAATTGTAATGAATGTATATAAAATGTTTAACCATCCGTGTTCATTGACTACTTATAGGTACTCCAACTTGTTTATTTATGTTATTACTCAAAAAATTGATTTCGAAATAAATTCATAAAATATGCCGTTTATATGTATCAATACATTTTTTGTATCTTTTTTTTTAATCTAATTAGTATTTGCTTAAAAATACATCTATAACATAATTACAACAACATGTTAGTAAAAACATACCAAAGTGTAATTAAATTATTATAGTATTTAATATATAATTTGATATTTTATTACTTATTAAAAACTTATTATTAAGTAAAATTCAATATTTTAAAATAACTGAAGCGAATTGTATTGTATTAACCGAATCGTAATAATTTTTACCTTAAACTTTAATTTTTTACTTTTATAGTTTTTAAACATTTTTAAGCGTCTATGGGTACATAGTAGTGACACAGTGTTGTAAAGAAAAATCAATTATGAAAAAAATTACTAATTGGATATGTTATTATAACAATAATTATCCTTGTAACGATTAAAATACATGTATCGTATAAATAAACCTTCGCTTTTCAAGTGTAAGTACATGTCCAAGCATCTGATGATTGCCTTATACATATTCTAGTGGAATTTATATTTTATAAGCTTAGAATGAAGATATGAATAAATTAAAGCTCAATAAGAAAGTCTATAAATATGCATCGAAATATACACCTACATAATATTATAAAAATACAAATAATAGGTATACCTATTTTTAATTACCTATCATTAACTGTCAACATTTTTTGCCGTTAAATCCTCGACCGTTATTATTGGAATCTAAGTTCTTATTTCGATTTACATCTTGAATTATTATAACATTCATGAATACGACTTCAAGTTGAAAATCGATCGTTGAGAGAAATACTATGTCGGTTTTATTGCAACTGGTCTTAAAATGTTCTATTGATTATTGATACTTACTTATTTTCAATAGTAAATTTAAATAACGTTTTAAAATAATAACTTATTTTATACACATTTTACAAGAGCAGAAAAAGAAAACAATTGGGGTACAATATAAAAAAAAAACTTTTTTGATACCTACTTTGTTATATTAATTTAACTTGTACCTATTTCATTTATTATTGATAAACTGATAACATTAAATATCGTAGTATTTTACTTATCTACTTCGTGAACTATGTAAGTCAATATTATAAACTATCATATTATTAAATATCTAGATCTTTATATTTACATAAGTATACATGTTTTTTTAGCATATTATTCAATTTCTCTCTTCGATCCATAAGCAACGAAAACGATTGCATTCAGGAGAATCAACCTTGCGTTGTTAGCTTTAATATTAGTCATTACTCATTAGGGTAAATTTAACTATTACATTTATAAAATAAAGAACGTTATCTGTGTCTTAACATTGCGTTTTGTACGGTATTTCAATTTGTATGTTATTGATATAACTGTTCTAGGTATATGAGCATTCCTATATTGTAATATTAGTTATACATAGGTACTCACAACTTACATAAAAATTGAAATATCGTAAAAACGCAAATTTACAAATTACAAAAACCGATAATATTCCTAACTTTAAATTTGATAATATGTCATCTAACTAAAAGATGTAAACTATAACAACCCGAAATTGGTGCTGCTGAACTCAAATTGTCTATTATGTTGCCATGGGTTAGAGACATAGAACAAATAACATACCACCTGACATCATCTTAAACCTTATACACATTTAATATTTCAATCTTAAAAACAACATGCATTTAAACAATCTTTTAGACGAAATTTAAATGATAAATATTCCTAAATTAATGAATTTTGTAACTGCTATAGATTTAATAACACTGTTAAAAAAACCTTTCCTTTTTATCAAGAGTAGCCTGCAGTGTTGTAAACATTAAAAAATACAGTTTATATTGTATTTGTTTATGCTTAATACACAGACGTTTGAGTGATTACACGGCGATATCACAGATTAAATAAAACATTAATTAGAAGAATTTTAAATGTATGTAAATAAATTATACGGAAACATGTTGTGCAATTATGCGTATATACCTACCTACATTGTATGTACTCTGACTTTCAAACATTCAAATCTATTACAATTACGAATAGGTCACTTAATAGGTTAAATTACCAATCAAAAATATAGTATAAGAACGTATAATATATTTAAATATACAGATGATTATGACAAATATTTTTCGTAATTGGTATAAAATGTTAGGTTTAGGCATACATCGATGTGTATCAACGTATCATATTTTGAAGTAATTAATTGTTTTATATTAAATAATTTAGAGACTTTAACGAAGGATCAAATGGAAAAAAACTGCTTATAAGTTGGGTATATTTATCATAAACAACAATTGTTAAATATATATATTTCTAGAACTAACATCTTATAAATCACAATGCCACAATCCAATTTCATTAAAACATTTAAAACCGAACTTACATAAATTACAATGTTTTAGGTTTGTAAATCTATAATATATATTATAGTACCTACCTTTGCTTGTTCTATGAATTTGATATGCACATATATGCATTCGCAATTTTGACAGATTCTTTTTATCCACTTGCACACACACAAATCGCGCACTGAAAAAACCACGACTGCATTATAACTCAGCCATTTTAGTTATTTTAACGTTTGATTTTTATTTAAGTGTTAATAAAAGTAAACCCAATATTTACGTAGTCACTCGAAAAACCAATGTGGTCGCGCACAATAACGAGCTCCCGATTTGTGTTTATTTTGTTTTTAAAATATTTTACTATTATATTTTACTAACGACGTCGAGCGCCACACTTTTACCACGATCCAATGTATTCTCGGTACTAACCGTGTAGCCGGAGCCGCGAACGACCTTACCAGCGGTTTTCTGGTTATACGGTTTCACCTGTGCTCCTCTCTACCAGTACCTATATGCTCGTTGTGTGCGAGATCCCCCACCATTCCCATTAGTCTTGTATTCATGCTCAGATACTCGCAGTACCTGTATTGAAGATAAAAAAATAAGCATCGCAAATAACACAATATTTTTTTTATTTTTCTAGCAAATCATTTTTAATAGTTTAAATTTTAATTGTATCTAAACGTAAATACACGAAATGGGGAAACTTAAAAAATTATAAACGCTCTGCTAACAAATGTAAATGCATTTTATATAGGTATTACGCTGTGCTGAAAAATGTAATAAAAATAAAATTAATAAGTTAGTTATAACTTATAATATATATTGTACAATTGACATATTTTACAAATTCTTCTAAATAATTTCAATAGATTAAGAAACACTGTTGATTATTTGTGTTCATTATAAAATATCAAGACTATAGAACAGTAGTGTACAGTTTTAATTATACATGAATTCCTATACTAGGCTATATATGTACTAAATCGACTATCTATAGAATAACCTTTAAATTCTGAGCTGAGCTGTAAGTGTATTGATTTTACAATCTCATAGGTATTTTTTTGTGTATGGAGACATTTTCCAATTTCATATATTTTCTGATAAGTAATGAATCTCATTGGTACCTTGAGAGAGTTAAAAGTTAAAAGTTCCGCCTACTTCACTAAATAATTGGAAAATAAAATAGGAAAACGGACATTCTTACGTAAAATCAGTTTTTGCCAAAATCTTTTGTTGTTATTTAAAAATTAAATACCATGGACTCTTGATATTTTTAAAAAATGTTTTAATCAACATCTTCTATACACATGCTATAATTTACAAAATATTTTAACTCTATTTAAGCTACATATTTATGGACATTTGAGACTTTTAATTTTTTTAGTTATTTTTTATTTTATATTAATATAGATTAATAAATATTTTGGCTAGGTCAAAAAGTTTTAAAATTTAATACAAGGTCCCTAATAATTTGGTATATAACTAGTAGTTTAAAAACATTAAATATATATAGGCAAACATTTTTGTATAAGCATTTTAAGTTCAAATTTTGAGAAAATTAGCAAATTATTTAGTAATTCAAAATGTATAAAATTTTAAATTTTTATAACTGAGACTTGATAGTTTAATACAATGTTCCTCATAAGTATAGTTTCATACAAAACATATTTATATAGGTTGTGTAATTTTTTTTTAGACATTTTATGTTCAAATTTGGACCAAATTAAATATTTAAATGAACAATAATAAGTTTAATTATTTTTTTATAATTCAAAAATACTGTTTATGGGGACTTAACAACTCTAATGTTTATTATTATATTTATAAATACTTTACACAACACTACGTTTATTTAAATAGTATTAAAATGTACGATGTCACGTTATAACCATAATTATAATACTTAAAAAATTAAATTAAAAATACTATTAACCTGTGTATCCGACCCAATATTTGAATACAATATTCATAAATTCAGAATAAACCTTAATAACCTAATACATTTTCATATATTTTTTTGTATATAAAAACACTGTCAGTAATGGATTGTAAAAAAAAGTTACAACTGGCCATAATTTTTCAATCATAAATGATAAAGAAGTGGTAATTTATATTGTTAAAATTATTTTGATATATAGTAATATATAAAATACTTGTAAAAGCTGTATAGGTATGGAAATATAGGCCAAAATCACCGAACTAAAGCACAAAGTATTAGAATTTATAATATGCGTAAAAGTCAATCAACAGTAGGTATATTGGCTGTTCGGACTGAAAGAAAGGGCACGAGATGCTACATACTTTTAAGGAAAATAACAAAAAAAAATTGGGGAAAATTAAAAAAAAAAATGTAACTTATAAATTAAAATTACGAAATTTAAATTCGTGTTATTACAATATTAAATTTAAAATATGTCAAAACCTAATTAATGTTAATGCGGATTTGTAAATTAACAAACTTAATTACATAATACAAAATAAAAGTAAACGTTATCATATACCTACATCGTATCTACCTAATACGCAATGTATTGTGTAGGTATATGTTAACTCAAGACAACAAAACTATAGGTAGTCAATGTAAATGGAACACTTATACAGAGTGTGCAAAATATATTTTAGGTCTAGGGATGCTGTAGCACCCCAGCATCCCAACCAATCCACGCATGGATACTGCAGGTACCTAATATGAGAAATATTTAATACAATTTTTCATTTGAATCTAACCAATATATGCGTTCCTATATTTTGCAGTTGCGCATTTTTGATATGTACAAGTCAATTGGATATTATGTAACTAAATTTAATTATTTGTGGACTGGAGTAATTATTGGTATAATCGTATTGATATAAAATATATTAGTATTTTACACTGTTACTATTTGTTAGGCACCTATTATTATACCTATTGTTATTTTGTATTCTTTTAAGCAAAAATATAAGTTGTCGCATCTATTTTCATTCGAAATAATGACTAAAATCTTAAGAAAATAATTCTCATTTAGACTAATAGATTATTATAATCCAAAATTTGTAATCGACTGGTAAAAGTAACATTTATGTGAGCTAAACAATAATGTTGTATTTTATGAGATGACCGACGGTTTAAGCTTTTAAAGCACGCGCACTGCACGCGGTAATGTTCCACTGGCAATGATGACATGAAACATTAATTTCCAACAAAAAAATTTGGGTTTTGCTCTCCTCAAAAGTATTGAAACTGTCAATATTAGCTCCTTTTGCCTTTTACCAATATAATTGTATCTATAAGTAATCTACATTCTATTTAATTTACGATCAATAAGAACGTGTGAAATTGTATTCGTCTAGTATCAACATTGTTACCTGTTGAATGCACAAAAAATATATGTAGGTATAGGTACGCTATAAACTGCATGTCAGTACATATTATACGGAACTTATTTACATATACATATACGACTTAATTTTTAACAATTGATGACTCTCAAAAACCGGATACACAAACTGTGAAATATGTAAATCGTAAGCTAAATCGGATGTAGGATGCGTAGTGCATAGTGCAGGTATATCCAATAACTATATAGGTAAATAAAAAACAATATAATATATTTTATATTTTATGCACTAGACATAGTTTATTCCAAATGTAGGTACCTACATGATTAATGATTATGGGTGCATTATGCATATACGTATAGGTAGTCATATATTCGTATAAATACTGTTGCGTGACATTCAATTCACATGAACCGTGAAAACAAAACATAGCCATGAAAATGTTAGTGCGGTTAGTATTATATCCGGTCAGCTATATTGCCACATTTAAATATAAACAAACGCCCAACTTTCCCAACTACAAATTATAAAATCGTTATAGATGAAAAAGGATATAGATAGGTAGTAATTTTGTGTTTTAATTTTTCAATAAAAATCAAACCATTTATATCTAATTTAAGTAATTCTAAAATAAACGCCAATAGGTACCTACTGAAAGACAGTCAAAATAATTAGATAATTTATAAGAAACTTCATAAGAATATCCCATAACATTTTACAATTATTGTTACAGTTGTCACTGCGGCGGTATGCACTCTGTAATGCTGTTAATAAAATAATAATAATGTATAAATTAATATACAGATACAATTTTCTAAAATAAATTTTGATTGATTATTAATTAAATAATCAATACTACTATCGCTATAACGAATTTCCCAAAAAGAGTTAAAATTTCATGGTATACACTTTGTACAGTAATAAATCATTAAGACTTCTACAAGACAATTAGGTACATTTAGAATACATCCAAAACAATTATCATTTAGCTATTAAAATATGTATATAAGTTAACTATTTAGTATGAAAAAAAGTGCTTTACAGTTTTAAACATATCTTACAGAAATCCTATAGGAAAACGAGAAAGTATATTATTTAAGATCAAGAATCAAGTTCAAACACTTCATAAAATGTCAGAAATGGGTTAAGAGTACCTACACTAACCTAATTACCTAACCTGCGGAACCTTAAACTCTTATAAAGCTTTATCATACTTCAATGCTGATGTACATCCAATAGTAATTATTAATTAGCTATAGTATGACAGTTAAACAAACTTTAATAATTAGTGTGTTAATTTATTCCACTTGTCCACTATAAAATATTATATATCAAACGTCACCATAATTTGACATACAAAATGTACGTGCCTTTACATTAAACTTTGCTTTTAATTTCCAGTAACAAAAACTTATAAGTAATCTTATATTACATTTTAGACCTTAGCCTTTAGGTTTAGGTAATAATATAAAAAACATTCATTTTTAACTACAAAGTAAATTGCAAATTTTCGTGATTTCGATTAATTTCGTAAAAATTTTAACATTATGATAACGCATATAAAAAAAATTGTGAACATGTATTATTTATATTTTTAACTGGTTTACTAACAACTTATAAGGAACTTGCTTATATTAAGTTTGCAAGATTTTTCACCAAAAACAAAATTATTACTATACAAAATCGAAAAAAATTAAAAATTAATATTTATATTATCATGTCCAGTTAATGCTAATATAGATATTCGGTGAAAATGTCTATTATAAAGACATAAAGTTAATCATTTTTGAAAGTACTGTGCATTTTTAGATTTGATCCCCAATTCCCAAAGCACCTCCAACCAATTTACTACCAAAAATCATACTAGAAGTTTACAATCAAAGCGTTATTGCTGTTTCAAAAGGTGATGCCAGACAGGAAAAAATAAAAAAATAATAATAACAATACATGTGTGTGTCAGGACACGATATAAAGGAATACTTAAATGAATGTTTAACTTTGAATGGAATTGAAATAATAAAATCGAATTTGACTGCGGCTGGTTGTCGACTGTCGAATAATGCTAACATTCAATAATAGAGCGATGATAATACATTTAGGAAAAACAATAGCTATAGGTAAGAGCTGGTAACCAACAAACATATTATTATAATGAAATCTAAATATACGTTTATTTTTCACTCAAATAAACAACTCTAATTCCAATGTGTCGTAACTCGTAACGATTACCTCGATCTACATTCTAATAAAATATTCTAATTTTTCACAACATGTAGATAGTAGGTACGAGCCATATTTTTTATTATTTTATTCAGTTGATTAAATATTAAAGTTTGAAATAAAAAAAATATATATATGTCGAACTATCCGCTGTCACCTATAAAGTATTATACGTGATGGGTTACTTGTGGTTTTACTTCAAAAACCACTCAGAATCTGAAATATATTATAAATTTATATATATACTATATAATATATATTATTACAATATTGCTCATTTTAGGTACATATAAGTACCTAAAGTATTATTGACCGATTTATATAACTGAATACTATAATAATTAGCAGGTATAAATCAGGCATGGCTCCAAAGGGCACTGGGGCCATGCCCCCCCCCCAGGCTTTACAAAAATTTTAATTTTTTAATAAATATTTATCCTTGTGAACTGTAAATTCCCGATTATTTAATTAGATACCTATGTTAGGTAGGTACATAGAAAAAATTTTTTTAATTAATATTGCTATACTTAGATAGGTCATGTAAAAAAACAAATGTTTTTTTTTTATTTTTACAAGTAATATACAATCTGTATTATTTATACAATAAGAATATAATATGCTAAAAATACATTCATAGGAAAATTAATTTGATGAAAGGAGCTACCCATTGATGACACTTTGAAAAAAAAAAAACAAATGTTAGTAGGTTTTTTGTAATTTATTAAATATGTTTTATTTGTCTAATAGATCCTTTTAAGAAAATCCGAAAATCGATACATTGTGATAATTCAAATGTTTTGGAAAATGCATTGATTATAACTTATAAGTTATAACGTAAAAGTTATATGTAACATGTCCAAGACACAGGTACCCACAGTATAATAAATTTGACTATTTAAATTTATATTTACTTTTTATTATTTATAATATAACTATGGTAGATATGTAGGTAATACATATAAATTATTATTTTACAAAGCATATAGGTATCTATGTAAATAGGGACACGAGGTCACCCATTCATTATAATTATACCTCAACTAGTATATTCATGTTAACAATTTTCCCTTCATTAGTTATAAAAATAAAAATTGTATACAAAATAAATGTATAGGTAGGTACCTATATAGTATGATACGATCTATAGGTACATAAATATATTATACTTGTAGTCGAACGCAATGCAACCATTTTTATAACGGGTTCACATACCTATCTAGGAATAATATGTACTTTTGTATTAATATAATGCGATTGTACGTTTACTTGCATTTTACAAATCACCTTAAGTAGGAAACAAATTATTATTATTATTATTATATTATTAGGTACCAACCTACCTACCACTATTCTCACTAATTCACATGCCTATACTATAAAATGTATATAATGTTCATATAATCAATGATAATATGTATAGGACTTATATATATTAATACATTATGCAACAATGGGAACAAACGCACTAAACATGTGAAGTGAGATCGCCGCGCCACACGCATTGACCAACAATAATATACAACTTTAATGTGCGTCATTATTGAAGTTTTGTAACCGTCAACGCTGTTGCGTATACCTATACACAACACATACTAGAATTGGGTGTTTTCTCCCCTACCATTGACTTTTTTCGCCATACATAATAATGTGAAAACTTCTTTATAAGACATAATATTATTTGTTTAATATAACAGGTATAGCTATCCAACATGAATGAAAATGTAGGTATATTGTGTACGCCAATGCATCAATGCACCGCCGTAATACAAATAAACACAACAAAATATCGTAATAATAACAATTAGAATACCTACAATTACCTACTATAGTTATATTTTTGTTAATTTTTTTAATTTCGAAAGAATTGAGGAACGTTATAAAGGTATTTTTACAATAATGGCTTAGATTCTTAGTATAGGTTGTACTTGAGTTTTTCTTTTAATACCCACCTATATTTTTATGTGAAAAATTGTTTGGGTAGAAAGAATACTCAGAAAGTTAAATTTAACACTATCTTCCGATTTGAAATAGAATATAGTCGGGACTCCTAAATAGGTATAGGTAGTGAATCTTAAATGTTTCCAATAGGATGTATGATAGGATACTATTCTTTTTCCAATAGGATTAAAGTTGAACTCGCTGACCAGTGACCAATGTAGGTATAAGGAAAAACTATACCGATAACAGTCGATACATTTTTCAATGTACCCAAGCAAGGTTCAACCGAAATCCGCTTAGAATGAATGATTAGAAATGCAACAGCCAATAATACGACTTTACCTATATTGTTTTTTATTTTAAAATTTGTATCAAATAAATATAAATGGAAAAAACGCATGGATACAACAGTATTTTATAAGAACGCAACCAGATTTGACACGAATATAGAATATACCTAAATATACTCGTGCAAGTAGTTAAAATCAAATTAAAATATCCTATTTACTATATTTATTAATTAAATAGTAAAATATGTTTAGTAAGTAGTAGATAGTACATAGTGTAGATTTCTATATTTTTAATATTGTATATTAGGTAGGTAGGTAAGTATTTATAGTTAGGTATGTAGGTACCTACTTATTTATCTTATTATATAACAGACCTCCAACTGGACATTTAAATAACTAATAAGTAATATCTAATTATACATAGGTATATACATGAAACTATAAGAGTTACACTTAAAAAGTAATTTTATTGTACAATTTTACGTGGCCATGCTGCCGGAGGCCAACATTAAAAAGCGTAGGACTCGTAGGCAAATATTAAAATCACATCCGCTATTCAGCTATTGTACATATATTTTGTACCATGCAAACGTCTTACAAACGACTTGTGGTATTCGATAATATTATGGGTAAGTCTAGCAAAAACTAAACTAACGAATGGCTTTCGTAATCATACTTCATATTATAATACATAGCCGAGCCCCAATGTAATTAAAATAATATATCATTAAAAATTAGTCATGTATAAGTATAGATACCTAAATACAATTAAAATTGTTGATTCACTTTTCCAACTCTTTGATTTCAGAAATCATTTTGATTGTTAATAACAACAGAAAATTTATAATTATTGTTTGACTAATATTTGGACCGTTGGACATCCTAATTTTTATAGGTTCTATAATCTACAGTACTCACGTAGTCACGTCTACGTGTATATAAAGGTTTTAATTTTTCTACAATATTCTGTATTAGCTGTCCAAAATAGAAACAAACAAAGTTTTGAGTCATAACCTAACCAAGGGTTTTTTAACTTTATATAATATCTTAGAACTACAACCGCCGGTTATCCAAGAATTCAGCCAATTTAGGCACCTATATAGGTACATGACGTATAGGTTATATGATATACCTATAAGTGTATATAAGACACAGTATACCTATATAACTCATTACTGATTAGTAGGTAAAATGTATAGGCATAGCTGTATTTACCAAGTACAAAATATATTAATATAATTAATTATAAAACGTCAATGTTATAATCATGTTTAATAAAGGTTAGTGATCGTATATACTATAGGTTAACATATATATACCGTATATCTTATATCTTATACCCGTCAACTGGTTACATAAATATTAGGCATATCTACCGTATCCAAATAGGTGGATACTTCAATAACGGTAATATTGAATAGTAGTAGTGTTGGAATTGAGTCCAACAAATATTTTTTAGTTCTTTGAGTTGAGTCCCTTCAGCCTGATCCAGGGACACCACGTAAAGGTTGGCTGAGTAGACCTTAAAAAATGCGTTTGCTTGTTTACATTGTTTATAAACGATAAAAAAACTACAGCTTTCCTTTTAATACAGCTACTAATCTTTAGTATAGTAAGCAATTTTTGTCAGACACTCCACGATTATGTTCATTAAAATTAATCATATTTTAGTTTGAAATATTAATTATCAGAGTTTGTGCTGCTGATACAATTTAAGCTCCCCTAGAAAAATGTCCATTGTTGCACCTCTGAAAAAAGCTTTCATTTTAAAGTGGAGAATACAAAATATAAAAAGTATCTAATGCAATGGAACTTGGATGAAAATATTTGTTAAACTGTATAGTAGGTATATGCACCTAAAATTGACCATATTAAAATTTGTTTTGTATTTACAGGAGAACTCGAGAAGATAGGTAAATACCTAGGTAAGTGAAATTCGAAGAACAAAACTAGCAAATTTGCTTATTAGAGATAATATTGACAAATGACAATGATAAAATATTAAATTAATTTTTATTTATTTCCAATAGTAACGTATGCAGTATTTTTCAATGGGGAGGGGGGGGGGGTGCTTGACAATTAATTACTATTCTTTTTAGAGAAATTGGTATGCAAATACAACGTTTTTGCAAAAATAAATTCATTCTGTTAAGACATTTATTGATTTACGTCTTGCTTACTATAGTTGACGACAGATGGATATTTTTTTAGTAATACTATAATAAGGGCAAGGGGGCTTCAGCCCGTTGCCCCCCCCCCCCTCGGCGTACGCCACTGATTTCCAATATGTAGGTATAGGTATTATAATTAAAAATAATCGCATAGGTGTATTTATGATTTTATTCCCGTCTCCCGAGCCCCCATAATTATACTCATTCAAAATTCAATTTGTTATAACGAAATACTGAAAAAAAAATGTTCTGCTACGGAATACGAAACTAAAAATATAATATGCTGACATTCAAAAAAATTAAAAAAAACTTAAATAAACAGCAAAACATATGGTTTTCGATTAAATGAGTGTTTGTTGATAAAATAATCAACCTGTCTACAAATAGTACATTATGTGCCGTATAAATATATATAGCACATTATAATGTACCCGATATATAGGTACACATATAGCACACAATAATATTATGCACAGTGCACACTGCACAGAATTGTATTTTATGCTATGTATAGACACCTATAGCGTCTTATAGCTACAATATTATAATATATATAATATTGTGTGTGCCAGTACGGTCGTTAACAATGCAGTAGGCGTCCGTCCATGTGGACGTTGGCAGTGACCTTAATTGGTATTGTGGAATGGTTCACTCTAAACGCCTCTTTAAATTTGAAAACCATTTAAGCGGCTACAGTTGATTACATTCGTCGCGCAAACACGTGTAACCTACACGACGCATGCCTAATATAATATGGTACCAGTAATTTGGGTAGGTATATATAAATTAACTAATATTATAGGCACGACAGGCACGTATATATTATTATAGAATATAAATAAATAATTATATAACATACATTTCCGTTCAACTGAAATATATAATATAAACAAATATAAGTATGATAATATACACTATAATATATCATACGTAGGTTTCGAAAAATAAGTAGTTTATAGCATCATGCGTGTAATAGGTTAGGGGGGGTTGGTCAGCCCTCTCCACCCCCCATTTAGTAGACTCTAGGCGGTCACCAATTTATTCAAGTGGTAGGTGCTCTGGTATTCGTTGATATTTGTTCAAAGAGGGAACATATTTCTGCTATAAACAACGGTCTGGTGGACAATCATCAATACAATGGGTATAGATGCTATAGATAAACCTATAGACCTTAATAGCAGGCAAGGTTCTAGGACTACATTTTCGTATATGGGCAACAGTAGATTTATAATTAGGTTTGAACTGCGAATAATATTCCTCATTTCCTCCCCCTTCCCCAATAAGGGCCACCATAAATTTTGGTATGGGCAGCTGCCCACCCTGCAGCCCATACGCTAGAACCGCCACTGCTTGATAGGAAGATTAAAGCCCATAGTAAGGGAAGCAATAATGGCAGAAGTAATCGTCGCTACAATAAGATATACTCACCCCGGATGTCAATAATGTATTCAACTCTGCACCATGGCAGCCGGACAGTGGCAAAGAGTTATGCTGCGAGTCCGACCGACGAATTCTGATTTGTACCATTGTTTTCAACCCGTTGAAGTACACAGGTTTTCGAAAATCGCTTGAAAGCTAAACTGCACTTGTTTCCGGGAAAATATGCGGGTATGAGGATAAAAACAACTTTGAAAACGACGTTAAATGTGCGCTCCAAAAACTGTCGAAATAGGTACCTACCTAATTAAAACCAGAGCGGTATAGGTAATTTAAAAAGTCTTACATTTCTGTCCACAATATAGGTACTTAATTATTACAAATACAATACGCGTTCGACAAGTAGAAATAAGCAAAACTGGGCTTACCTGAGCCTGATAAGTAATAATCAATAATCGCGCACTTACTGCAGACGATGATCGAGAATCGGACGAGGAGAAAACAACCGACGACGACAACTACGGATTTAGCGTCCACCCGCCGCCGACGGAATATGGCGGTTACCCGTTCGAGGTTCACTACCACGGTTGTAGATGCAAATTCCTACCAGCCACGACCTTTAAGAATTTACCAAGGTAGGTTAGGCCTATCAATTGCGCCGAAGTGACATTCTATGACTTTTTACCCGTAAGAAATCCATCGACCGCTCCTCGTATCGACTCTGCGTATCCGTCGAACTTTGTTACACGTTGATTCCGGTTATCAATCCGCTGACTATTTGTAAATGATTTATTTTATTAATAATAAAACTAAATGTAAAAGGCATTTTATGTTGATGTTGTTTTATATTTTTATGGTATATAAATTAGAACATATTATCCAGTCTTGTAAAGTAGGTACTTAAGTACAAAACAAAAGTAATCAAATGCTTTTTAAATATAGGTACCTAGTACTTACCCACTCAAATACGTATTTTAAATACTTTGGAAAAAAAGTCAGATCTTTAAATGGTGTTTAATCTTTATTACAAATCGGTCACGACGACAGACGATGATAATATAATGATTATAAGAAAAGTTATAGACGGCGACTGCAGTGTGTAAAAAGCATAAGCGTGTTTTTAATATTAAATCTCTATATTTATTTCAGGTCGACCAAATTAAAATATATTGTTAATTAACGGGTACCTACCTTCATTTATTTTATAAAAAAAGGTGTGATCAAATTTTTTTTGGCGTTGTACCAAAAATACAAAATATGTACCCCATGTTATACAACCAGTTAACGCCTATTGAAGTATTTAAGGTCAATCGATATAATCTAAATTTTTTTTGGTGATCAAGCCTCATCTAAAAAAAAAGTCCGCGTACCTACGTCACTGAATCGATGAAACCCCATAAGTTATAGCTAGAACGCGGATTTGTATGCATTTGCATATTTATTCTGGTCGATCGTATGATATGCTAAGTGAACACAAAATCTGTTTCATGACATAACAATTTAAAAATGAAACTTTTTTAGCGCATATTTGTGCATATTTTGACATTTTTCTATTTTAAGGGCTTATTTCACAATTTGAATAGCTTATTTCTTCTTTTAGTGCATATTTCGATGTTTTTTTAGACATTTTTGAAATAATATATAGTATTATAATATAAGAAAAAAAATATTATATTTTTATAATTTCAATTAATTTCTCTTCAAAAATGTAACGGACAAAAGAGTAAATATGTTTATCAAAAATTTAATAGAGTATTATCAAAAAACGAAGGTTACGAAACGCTTACTAGAATATTAAAAATTTTAAATGGTGAAAGTGAATCAATTCAAACAAGTGAAGATTTAACCCCAAATGATATGGTATTTTTTAAATACGCGCCTAAATTTCTGTAGACGTGGAACGGTAATTTTCAAGATTATTTTTTTCTTATAGATTAAAACTACCTACAAAAAAAAGAAAAAATTAAGAAAAGTAGATAAGTATTGATAGTTGGGTTCCATAATTTTTTAAATAAATATATTGTATTAATTAAATTTTTAAAATTTCTTTTGCTAATTTTTTTTATTTTTCGTGCATATTTCGACACTTGAGTGCATATATTTATGCATATTTAGGAATTTTTTAGCGCATATTTGGTTGGTTTTTAATGCATATAAATCCTCGCTCTAGTTATAGCCTATAGGTACGCTTTTAGTATAAAAATCCGTGAGTTCGAACAACGTATACGGAAAGCGAGTAAACAGCAGAGAATTAAAAAATTAGGTAAGACCTATGAAAAACTTCACAGAAACTGAAAAGTGGGTAGTTTCGATTTTCGCTCAGTCAAAAATATGTAACTTCATAGGTCGTAGACAACGTCAAGTGTTTTTAATGTTTACGTATAAAACAGTCCGAACTACCCAAATACCGTGTGGATAGCTTTTTTAAAATATAGACTACTTACTTACAAAGACCGTTTTACCATGGCAAACATACGTTTCGTCCCAGTCAATTGAGATAGGACATTTGGCCTCTGGGAGTTATAGACGTTATTTAGCCACAATTTACTTACGTTTAAAAATTAAATTTTACTGATGAAAATTATGTTGTAATACATTTTATACTTTGAAATTTATAATACCGGGAGATTAAATGTCTCATTTTAATAATTAACGGGGACGAAACAATTCGTTACCAATTATCAACTGTGAAAAACTTTTAAGAGTAACATATAATATTTATTTTGTCAACCTAACCCGACGTTTAGTTTAAGGTATACGATCACAGTAACCGTTGTTATATGACGTCAAATTTAAAGATTTATATATTTTTTTTAGTTCCTTTGCCTCACACGGCATCAGATTAATATTAAATATATATAATTTAGGATGACGCAGAACTTGTTTTCACGTTAATTTGTTTAAAATTTGAATTCATTTTTTTTTTTTTATAAGTACATATTTTGCTTCGATTGACCTAAAGACCAACTTTCTCAAATTATTGATCTTGCCTCTGGCACTAACAATAGCCAGCATACTTCACATATCTATAAAGGAAGGTAGGTAATAAAAAACACGGTTTTTAAATTGGGCATGTGTTTTATTTGTTTTGAATTTTTCGTTTTTTTTTCGTTTAATTGTTTTTGTTGATCATATTTTTATTGCTTAATTCTTTTTTATTGTTTTATTTTTTAAATATATTTTCATTTTTATTGCACGAATCTTTTCTTTGGTTATTTTTTTCTTATTTTTAAGATTCACATAGTCTTTTATACATATTTGACATTTTTTAAATTTATAAATAGACCTACATAAAAATATGCAGTACAATATTTACATAAAAAACACAAGTTGTTTCAAATTTAGAAAAATAGTGAGTTAAAATAATTTAAAATTATCTAGATATAATAAAACTTATAACTAGGCACATATGAACTTTTCAAACCTTAAGATCTAATATAATGGATATATTATTCTAAAATAGTACATTTAATATTAATTTGAAACATACAATGTATCTAATTAGAATAATATAAAATGAACAATTCCACAATTCATCGCACAGTCATATGAATTACACAATATTATTTTTATTTCCAATTAGTTATTACAGGCTATAATTATTAATATTAAATCAATCCAATTTTCAATCAAAAATAAAAACTTAAGCTAATACATTCCCAATAGCCCATTAAAAGACTATGAAGTTAATGTTTGTATGTATGTACAAAAGAAATCATTTTTCATTTTAAAAAGCCTTTTGTTAAAACTTCTTAATTTTCTTAATATTGATGGTTCCCACCGATTAACTGTAGCGATGGATTTATTGTGAACGTCAGTAAGGATAATACATTGCTCTTCTGGAATAACCACCTCTGTAAACAAATTTATAATATTTAACATTTCACATTGGATGTGAATTTTTAAAACATTTACCTTGGTCTACGCGAAGGTCTATAACCACCATAAAATGATGACTGTGCACCACCACGTGACATTGGGCGACCTCGGAACATGGCTCTACCTCTAGACGCTACTGGACGATTTGTAGTACTTATCCCAGGTTTATTCGTTCTTTTTGGATTAACCTGTAAAAATGCCCGAAAATTTATAAAAATGATATCTTATTAAATTTTATAAGTATATCTTACTTTAATTTGACGACCTCTGAATAAAGAATCATCCATCGCCATGGCTGTGTTAACAGAATCCATGTCAGCAAATTCAATATATGCAAATCCTTTTGGATGGCCATCAAATTTGTTACACAATATGGTAACCCGATTTATTGAACCACAGCCATGGAAATGAGTTTCCAATTCTTCTGCTGTTGCTGCATAATCTACCTAAAATTTTTAAACAAACATATTTTGGTGTAAAACATCCAATAACTGTACCATCATCAAAGATATACTTACATTACCAACATAAACAGATCTAGCATCAGCTTCAGCTTTTTCCTGCTCAGACAAATTATAGGTCGCACCTAAAAGACAATATTAATTGTTAATTAATATATATATATATAAACAATTTTAAATAAGAAAATATAATATAATTTTATCATTACATCTTAACTTTAATGAATTTATTATGTGAAGTATAAATAATTAGTAAAATCATAATATTATATTACATTTAACAATCATTCTATAGGAAAAATTATTAAATATCTTAGGTTAATAAATGTAAAAATAAAATAGATGCCATTCAATTCTAAGTATTGATTTTCTTTATATTGTGTCATGTAGATTTAGTAAGTGATCATTTTAACATTATTATTAGTATCACATGTGGAGATCTACTATATTAATGTTCCTCAAAGTTGTAAAATAAAACTGCCAATTAGACTATTTTATAGAGCTTATGAGGTTAATAATTATCTTTATAAAGATAATTAACTACATATAAGATAATTAAATATATATATTTATTTTGGTTGAAACATTTTTAAGCCAACACATGAGACTATTATTTTAAAATTAAATAAGTGTATACCTATTCAAGTAAAAACAGCATAATAATGTTATTTATTTAGACATAAATAATGGGTTATAATATTGAATGGTACAATTTCTAATTTAACTAGACAATTTATGTGTAGGGTAGATTTAGTAAGTGATTGCTTAGATATTAAAACTGGCAACACATGTGGAGATCTACTTTTATTTATTTTCCTCAAAATAGTTATAATAAAATAGCTATTTAACTATTTTAAAGAGCTTTTGAGGTAAATTATTATTTTATTATTAATATTATTGAAATACAATAACAAGAATCAAATACATACTTCTAGTTTAGTTTTAAAGCAGGTTTTTACTTATGTAACTTTTTTCAAAATAACTTAAAATACAGAAAATAATATTTAGTAAAAGCATTTTAGTTCAAAATCACATTTAGAATTAAAATACAACCGAAATCAGAAAGTGTACATTGATTCATATTATATCATAGGAACAAGACCGTTTATTCATCACATTAGCATTTAACAACACATTTAACCGTTTTACAATTTATCTAACATGGCCAAAATCAGAAAGTGTACATTGATTCATATTACTTCATAGGAACAAGACCATTTATTCATCATGTTGGCATTCAACAAAATTAATCAATATCCAAAGGTTATATATGTATTTTGTATAGACAAAAAGATCAAATTCAGATTGTTAGTAGTAATCATAAATTATCATACGAACGAGACTAAAGTTCATCATTAATTGATCATCAATAATTAATGTAATTATAATATAGTATTTAAATTTATAACCTGCATTTTTAATTACAAATATAAATTCTTGTTATTTAATAAATAAAACAATTTATTTAAATTCATGCAATCTTTGGGCGAAGAAAATTGTATTACAATTTTTTTTTTTTGTTGAGTAAATTTAGTAAGTGTTTAATAAGATGTTAAATTATATACACATGTGGAGATTTACTACATTGATATTCCTCAAATAATTTGAATAAAATAGCTAATAAACTATCTTAAAGAGCTACTGAGGTATTTTTTTTCATGGATAAAATTTTTTTGCATTAATTAAATGGATCAATAACATGGCCAATAACCCAAAACATGGTTAAGGAGAATCAGTATCTAAGAGTTTTGTTGATTTATTAATTTAGAAACACATTTGGAGATCTACTAAACTTATATTCTTCAAAGCATATAAATATAAGTCTCATGCGACTCCCATGGTACTATGAATTCACAAAAAAACACAATAAGCAAGTTACCCTAAATATGTAAATTGGTAGTACCTAATAAAAATTATAGTCATGAATTCAATATACATTATACATATTTTTTATTTGTAAATTGTTGTGCAGATTTAGTAAGTGTTATTAAAACATATTATTTGTAAACACATGTGGAGATCTGCTCAGTTTTGTACCTCAAAATTAAAAAGCAAAATGGCTATTAAGCAACAGTGCAGAGCTTTTTGAGGATAACATTTTACATTATACCATAGGATTGTATAGGTTTAAACACCTAACACACTTGATCAACCAGTCATATTTTACATTTACTCTCCCATTTACTTGAATACCTAAAGAAAGTTTAAGATTTTATGTGCAATACAATTATTATAGGATATCGCCTTAAGAAAGTAATTAATTGGCAGATTAATGTATAAATTGTAGCCAAATTGTTTGTTGTTATACACTAACCATGGAAACAACTGCCTACTATTTCCTAAGAAAACATAAAATTACAAAATTGTCTGATGATGTTAAGGAAAAAAATTTAAGTTCAATGTACTTGTTTTTGAGCAATTTGGAGAAGATAGTACAGGCGTGTTTGACATTTCTTGATCTACTTGTGACTGCAATTTTTTCAACTTCTCAGCTTCTTCTTCCATTTCTCGTACGCGGGCTCTAATTACTTCCAAGTCCTAAACATATAATTTTATGTAAGAATATGATAGTTAAAGTATACTTGAGATGCATTATGAACAGAAACAAAACTTACAGAATCTGCTGACACTTGAGAGTCGACATTGTTTGATTGCCCGTTTTCGATTAAATCAAAAGACATGCTATTTTCTAAGCCGATTTGTGTGTTATGTTCTTCGGACGATAAATCAATACCGCCTTCTAACAATTGGTCGTCTAAGTCTGCCATGGTTGATTGACTAAAATAAATGAATAAAAAAAAAAAAATGAAACACTGATCAGATGATAATATTAGTGAAAGGCTAAAAAAAAAAAAAACGTCAAGTAAATTGTCGATAATAATATTATTATTAAAACACAATATTTACCGACGAGAAAAAAACCATAAATAACCTAAAATTATCAAACGGGCGAGCCGCAGCCACTGGCAAACTTAAGTTTTCGATTTCAAACGAATTAGAGCGGTAGACCCGTACGGCGGCGAACACGATATCGATTTAGTCGTCTGAACGATTTCGATGTTCGTCGGGAGTGGAACAAAAAATCGGCACAAACTTCAGCAAATAAAGTTCGTCCGACCATAACACGGAATGACCGTTGGTCAACACCACAAACGAACGGCTTGACGCCATGGCTAACACCTACCTAGGGGGCGTAACGAAGACGACGGCGGCAGATCGAGCCTAGCTGATCGCGTCGTGTGTGCGGTCCACGGATCGGGGCCGAGAGGCAAAAATGAGCGACTGTGGAAATCGTTCAACGGACGTTCCGAAAAGAGGGGTAGGGGCGCCGGGAAAAGCCCGAAAAAAAAGGTTCGCAAAACCGTACCGCGGCGCCCCGCCGGTCAAAAGCTGCCAATGGCCGCCGTCCCTGAGCTCCCCGGAGGTGAGCTGAACGCCGCCAGTCATCCCGATAACCGAGTCGAGTCGGCCACCGTACCGGTAATTAGGGTGGGCCGGGTACTTACGCGGCGTCCGGTCCGGATGGAAACGGATGAAAAATTCTATTCGGCGGTGCGGTCGTCCACGGGCGAAACACTCGTCGTTAGGGGACGCGGCGGACGTCTGCCGGCAAACAAATCGGGGGGGAAAAAAAACCCACTTAGGCAGTAGGCACTAACACACACACACACACACACACACACACACACACACACAAAACACACGACAGACCAAAACGTAAAGTAACGAATAATAATATTATAGTAACGAGTGACGACGACGTGAGTTCGCGAGTTAAATAACAGCCACGACACTATCAACCGCGACACCGGACGCAAAAAACAGTTGTGTACACCGACAACCGAAATATTGCGTACAGTCGTTACAAACTACAGAAGTCGCACACACACATACACACACGCAAACAAACACATGAACGCGCGCGCACGTTTACGCTATGGCATTTATCAGTTCCGTAGATCAGGGGTTCTCAACCTTTTTTCCTTCATGGCACACTCGGGTGTCAGAATGGCACTCCACACGTAGTTGTCGTGACCAGCGTGCTGCTGGACATTGGTTGGGAACCACTGCCACGGCCCATAGAGTAACAATTTCCTCAATAATCGACGAAACTACAACTCACTACAACAATGCAGCAGCAGGCCGGCAGCTGCAGTTCAGTAGTTTTTTGTTAACTGTGTATTTGTATTAGTTTCCAAAAGCCAGTACAACCAACTAAATACACTTTCCAGTTGGCCTGTTGGACAGGACATGGCATAAACTGCTTTTTATTCAGTAATATTCCGATGTGCATTGAAATAAAAAAAAAAACTATTCGTGTGTGACGTTTGTCGCTTCGGCCATCGGACCACACAAATTATAAACCATTTACCATGCATAATTTTTTTCAATACCATGATAAAGTTACTATAAGTCAAATCATATTATTTTTATCATAACTTTATATAAGTACCTATATTATAGTATTATAGCCATAAATCGGTCGCTTAACCAATAATTAATTATAGTCGAGGCGAATTATTACTCGGATTCAAACCACGACTATGGACATCAGAAGCTATAGCCATGGTGCAAACCACGCGCATACGATGTCTGATTGTATGGCACATAAGGGAGTCACGACAATATTGAAAATAGACATAGGTGTGCTGGCAACATTTTGATACGCATCATGACAAAATCTACTCTGTCACGATACGCGTCGTGTTCGTCGACGACGACTCTATACCCCGCGCGGTCGAGTCACATATCTATTGGCCGGTTCGCCGCCGCTTCTAATGTAGTAATTCCGATCAAATGAGGCGAACTACGACAACTACAACAACTTCTGACGAATTGGGATGGGAATATGGGATGCGCTAGCCGTCCGAAACTCGTATTTTTACCGAGATACCCTTTTACTATAATGTTCTACCACACTACCACAGAATAGATAGTTCTACGCTTTTTACGTACGTTTGTCTCGTTTTCGTTCTAGACACACTGTGCGAGTTATCAATATCTGTTATCGCGTTCCTTCAGAAGCGCAATCTAAAATCCATATTGTAATAGGTAATTAATATTATTATTAATAGCCAGTTTTTTAATAATAAAATTATTGTTTTGGTCATTTTGGTTTGGTGTCTAGGTAGTAAGTAGTTGATAATATGATTACAAAAAATGTCAACTTCTTGCGCTCTTATCTCATTCTTTTTTCTTCCCCCAAACCACGAACATAAAATATCGCCGACTGAACACCACCGATGTCTAATCTCGTAACTCTAAAATATTAGAATATCAAGTAAACACTATTGTTATTTTTTCTCGCTGCCACACACGGAGTGTCTCGTAACTTCTTTTACCAGTGGCTTGTTCGTCTCTTAAACGTACTCCTAGAATGCGACATGTACTCACTACCCATTGTGACGAATCGGATTAAGTCTTGGTTTTAGACTTGAACCAATAAAATCTGTAAAGGTATGCAAAACTGTAAACTTGTTAACCAACAGGTACCTAATTCAATCACCAATTCTATAGATGTGACTGTTCATTTTTTTGTTTTGCCATAGACATTACAACAATTTATGTTTGCGTATAGGTATTACTTATTTTGTGATTTGTTCTCAGAGTTATAGCTCGTTAGGGCCAAGTCGTATTACTTGAACTACACAAATTTTCTGGATAAACCTTTGAAGAACAATGTAAATTAGTCTGAACAATACCAAAATACGTTTAAAAACGTAATTTAAGTTCTTACATTATAGGCCGATAAATGTTTGAATATTGATTCAGTAATAAGTTTTCATTTTATTTCTTAATAATTTTTATAATACATAATATCATAACTACTCATCCAGTTTCTAGTAGCCTAGAAGGAACCTTTTTTTTTTTAACGTATCATCGAGAACTGGAGGAGGAAGTGGTGTTGGCATTGTTTTTCCTCCGATTCCCAGTACCCTAGTACCTAGTTACATATATATTGGGAAACTTCCTTATGTTTACTGTTCAGACTAGATGCCATATCACTAAAATTCAAAAATTATACTAGTCACATGATAGTCAATAAATTTAACTAATTAATAACTATTTATAACAACTAAATAATTCAATAACATTCAATTTGTTGTTTATAGATTTCCATTATATTACTCATAGATTCAAAGACAAATAATTTCCACTTTAAATTTAGTACTGCGGCAATAGGGATGCACATAACTTAAATGCCAAAAACCATTTGGTACCTACTTAAGTGTCTTGTATATATTAAATATTATTTTAATGATTAATTTCCTTTTTCAAGCAAAAATGCTAGCATCTTGTTCGATATGTGGCGATTGTTTCACCGGAATTCATCCTGAATCAGTTCATACAACACCTTGTGGTCATGTTTTCCACTACGAATGTCTCATGACATGGATTAAAAGGTATTACTAAAGCTTAAGTTTAATGATTCTATAAGATGTATATTATAATTATTGTAGTTTGAGGAGTATTCCAGATACAAATCTACTATTTTTGGTGTTTTTCAGCTTAAAATACCATTTTATATATTGGCGCCCGGAGGAGGAGGGAACACCAAGGCATTTCCCCCCTAGCTTTTTGTACATTTAATTTAAATAGAGTATAGTACGATAAATTACTGCATAACAAATAGAAAGTGTGCTATACAAAGAAAAAAGGCCACTTTTCTATAAAATCCTGTTAAACCAAGTTATAACAAAATATATTATAGTTAATACATATGCAAACTTTCCCTCTGTCTTTGTAAAATTTCTGCGGGCGCCTATGACCATGTAAAATTGATTTACAGCATATTATAACAAATAACTATAAGTATATTACAATGGTATATAAAATAATGATTCTTAGTTGTATATATAATATAACTCCTTAAAATTGTATTTATAGTACATTCTTATAACTATTGTTTTACTTCTATAATTTTTAGATCACAAACATGTCCACACTGTCGGTCAAAAGTAACCGAAAAGCAAATTATTAAATTATATTTTCACAACAATTCAAATTTAAGTATAAAAGAAGACATATCTTCACTGACACACCAAGTGCAATCACTTACATATGAAAATACTTTGAAGAATGAAGAAATAAAAAATTTGTTAATTATAACCAAAAAAGAAAAAGAACAACTTATTTCATTAAAGTAAAGAAAAATATTTAATTTATACTTTTTGTAAATAATATAGGTATTCATTATATTTACACTTTACAGGAAACATGTCAAAGATGTGGAAGATAAAATACGAGGCCATCAAACATTTGTATCCAGCTTACAAGAAAATATCCGTTTTCTTAAATCGGAATGCAAAAAATCTACTTGCTACAAACTTGAAGCTGAAGAATTAAAAAAAGACTTGGAAAAATACCAATCGTAAGACAATTTTTTCTTTTATCGGTTGGGTTTTATCAAAAAAATTAATAATTTGTGTTATATTAAAATTGAATTGCAGTATAAACAGTATATTATATGGAACAGCTGCAGATTCTCAAGAAGCTGTATCTTTGTTAAAAAAAAAGACTGATATTCAAACTCTATGTTTACTTATAACCTCTTTTAAAAAGTATGATATATTATTTAAAAAATTGTGTATTATTTAATAACTCAACAAATGATTTATAGAGAAATTCAGACTTTAAAAGATAGCAATAGAGATTTGGAAACTAAGTTTACACAACGTGTCTCTAAATACATGGAACTTAAAAGACATTTGTGTAATGTAAATTCAAAAGAATCCATGAATACCCGAGTAATGGAGTATGTAATATTTTTTAAAATATTTTGATCTTGTACCTAACAAATTAATTAGTTTTAAATTGTTAAACATTAAATTAAAAGTAACTAAACACGTATTATTAGTTATTATATTCTTATTTAAGAATCAGCTAAGTGTATGTTAAGTTTTTGAATGCATTTAAATACATTTACAGTGCCTAATAAGTTTTTTTTCAGAAAATTGAAATCAGAAATCACCGATCTTGAAGCAGAAATTGTAAGACTACAAAAGAAATGTGAAAATTTAGAATCTCTGGTGCAAGCAAATGATAATACTCCAAGAAGAACAGAATTACGTAAAAGAATAATACACGAAAGTCCAGCTCCTGAGTTGTCCATTACTCCAAGTTTAGAAAAAGTACATAAAGTGCTATTCATTATTTATTTAAGTGAACTTAATACTTATATATTGGCAAAAGTGTTCTGATGGAAACAATTTATGTTTAGATATAGTTTTATATTGGTTATTTTACTATAAATTAATTTTGCTATTGAAACATTATACGCTGATATAGCTAACTGTATACGTTGTAAGTACAATTTCTACTAATATTATCAAATACATTCAAATATACTTTACTTAAATCAAAATGTATACAAAATGTCGGGGAAATACATACAAGCTGATAATAGTATCCTGACTTAACATAGGGGGGGGGGATCTGCCTAACCATCAGTACAACAGGCGCCGACAGCGCTCCCAGTGTTAATTTGTTTTGCCAATATTAAAATATAAAATGTCAATACAACATTATTTTTTATATGAAAAAAATTAGTGGTGTTAGTTAGATTAATAACCTACTATGTTGGTTGAATTGTCAATTTTTTAATCTGTAATTTAATAATTATTTTCTAGGGTATAAAAACAGTTATATACTCTCCAGAAAATTCCGTTTCCTCTATGGTACAACCAAAAGGACAATTAAAGCCACATAGTTTAAACAACAAAACAGAACAATCATCATCACAATGTGTAAATATATATATATATTGATTGTGTAATACTAAATACGTTTTTAAATGTACTACCTGATTATTAATTATTATATTCTTGTTAAGGTCAACACATTTATGCCAAAAAGTCCCCGACGACCAATTGGATTTATGAGACCACCTTTAACTACTAAATCAGTAAGTGCAAATTATGTATCAAAATCTATGGTCTTTTCAAGTAGTTCAGATGAAGAAATGTATGATGGTCTTGGTGGCCGATCTAAACCAGATGTGTACCCTAGTCGACAGAAACCAGTAACTAAAAAGCGAAAATTAGTTTCTAATTTCAAAAAAAAACCACCATCATCAAATGGTAATACAACTTTGGACAGTTTTTTATCTGCTGAAATTCTTTAATTATGTATCTCTTACTACAAAAAAAAGTATATTTATATAAGTGTAATTTTTTATAGTATTTATTTGACAATGTCAAATTATGTTTAAATAACAATAATAGAATTCTTATAAGTACATTAACAATATTTTTTTTTTAAATTGGTGTATCTCTTTTTTTAAATTAATGAATTACAGTTTGTCGATAAAGCGTAATTAAATTTAAATATGTATACATAAATTGCTCATTATCAATACAAATATTATTGTTGACTTAATAATATTACATTTTGAACACACTTTGGTGTTTGGCTC
This sequence comes from Nasonovia ribisnigri, assembly GCA_027563435.1. Lineage (NCBI taxonomy): Eukaryota > Metazoa > Arthropoda > Insecta > Hemiptera > Aphididae > Nasonovia > Nasonovia ribisnigri. The sequence continues at coordinate 65,357 of JANEHU010004533.1, forward strand.
CTACGAAAATAAAAACAAGTATTAAAAAAATTGCAAAAATATTTGTATTATGAATAAATAATTAAATAATACAACGAGATTTAATTAGTAACAAATATATTACCTCCGGATGACTATTATAACATCCTCCCAGTTTGCGTCTATAAAAAGAGTTGAGATTCAGTTTGTTGCAGCTGTGATCTGTGATTATACCTGATGTATTTTTATACTCTACTTTAACTGGATTAACACTCAAATGACTTTGACTGCTTTCTGCATTTTTTACAACAACGAGAAGTAAGTTTGAATGGGCTATACGTTTTACAAAAAACGGCCTAAAAAATATTCAGATATACATTAAAGTACTGTGTAATAGAAATAATCGCCCCAACCCCCATAATTTCTGTTATATTTAACTGAAATAATCACAGTACATGATCGTAAGTTTGATATCAATATTATTATACATTCATGCCATTGCATTTTTCTGAACCTAACCTTATAGTTGATCCAGCTGGTGGTGGAGCATCAAATCCTTCAGCACTAAGGTGTTCATGTTGCAACATAAACAAATCGGCTTTCTTATCGCAGGCTTTATTGATAATTTTAAATTTTTCTGGGTTTTTATTAGGCACCACATCATCTCCATATCCTAATAGATGTTAAATGTAAAATAAGTTAAAATGTTTTACATTGTTTGTAACAATTGTAACTCAAATGATTACCTTCATTGATTGACCATACATGGACCAAGTTGCCTTCGACTAATAACCAAAGTAAATTCATCAAGAACATTTTTAGAGTCGTATACACTATATAAAATGGCTATAAAAATAATATTAAAATTATTTAAAGATGTCTATTCAATAATATTTTATATTTTTTAAGTATTAAATTAAATGTTATGCTCTAATTTATCAAAGAAACAATTTGTAACAGGACGAGGGCTATGAAGACATTGTGTTATCTCCTAGGCTTCAAAATATATTATGTTGATTACATTTCCTAGCTCTTAAACATGTATGTATTGCAGCCTAGTTCCAAAAGTGACCAATTACATTAAATATTTATTTTGATAGTAGTCTTAAAATTTAAATTACTTACGTTTTGGACATAGTTATTTCTGTAAGCAATTTAGGAAACCTAATCATTTTTAATATTATGACCAGATTTTTCATGAAATATATAAATTAACTTGGCTTGTTTTTGCACAGTGGTAATGTTATATACTTTAAGTCTTTAACTGACTTTAATTAGTATTGAAATTTAATTTAAGTTACCGTTAACAAATAGGATGATGCACTTGAGGCTGGTATTCTTTCTTTGCACAAAGCTTGGTAGTCAAACATAGGTATACGCCTAAATATTTTTTTTGATATCATTGTTTCCATAATAACTCCAGTACTCTTTAATTCGGTTTGTGCAAAAAATCTGCCAGTATCTGCTGGAATTTCTGATAGTACGACATATCCATTTTCGTCAATTATATAACAATCCACGTGGTCAGAAGTGCATGGTAAACAACTTGGACACTATAAATCACTAAAAGTTAATAAAAATAATTTAATAATTCAATCAATAAAAATAAATTGCTAACATTTTCATTGGTTTGCGTGATTTCCATAAAGCGATCATAAAATTTCTTGTGTAACATTTCATATCCAACTACTGACCCCGGTGCTTCATTATTTTCATCCTCAACAAATATAGCATGACTGGCAGTGATTTTTAGTTTATCATTGTCTCCTATTCATAACACATGAATGCAGAAGTTAAAATATTAATCTTATTAAAATATACATACAAATAACTTATTACCAGAATTAAAAGGCACAGAAAATACAAATGCTTGTGGGTTAAGATTACGATATAATACTGGACGCTTATACCAAACTTCCTCAACTGATCGGTTATGAACATCTCCAAACTGTCTAAATTTAAATGCATACTAATTAATTTTTTTAACGAATATTAGTAAAAATTATAATAATAATAATAATAATGTTTATCTGTATGTTATACATACAATTCACCTTCAGCCAGATCAAGTATATGTTGCCATCTACTCAAACCTCCTTGGGTTGCCAAAAATCTGACACTCACGTTATATTGGTCTACATAATGTTTCCTATGGACCAAAACGATTGATTTAGGATTATTAAATTATAATTTCAGAATACAAAACCAATACATATTTTTAAAACTCACTCAAATTCTGAAGTAGGATTCCAGGTTGAATTGTATAATGCATGTGTTATTTTTGCATCAAAAAATAGAAGTTGCATTAATTCTTTATCGCCTGAAATAGTGAAATTTAAATCATAATTTGCAAAATAAACTATATTCTGAGTTAATTTTAGATTAACTTACAGTAGAACTCATCTATATCAATTGGTTTTCTGTCACATTCCCCTAATTACCATACAATAAAATTAAATCAACCAGAGGTATTTTATTTTAAAATATAATTGCCCTTACGTCTATCAAAATCGTCCATTGAAATATTTTCAAAATTTGAAGCTGGATATTGCTCTCTCCATTCCCAATCTGGAGAAAATATTTTTTCCATAAAATGAAGCAATTTATCTTCAGGATTTTCAAATTTTCGCTCTGATGAATGAAAATAATCACAATATACCCTGAAATGTTTATATAGTGGAAATTTATAAATTATGTTTACTTAAAATTGAAAACAACATTTTAATTAATATACCAGTTTGGATGAATTTTCCATTTATCTTGAAAATATTTATCAAATAGTTCATCTAAAACATATAATACTTATCAATTAGGTACTTTCTAACTATAAATATATTTTTCAAATATGTTATATAAAACATTATATTTACTTTTTTCTATTGATTTATTAATTTCATCGCCAGCTTTGATCCAATTGTTACCATAAGAAGCAGGTAATACTAAACCAAGTGTAAAAGGGCCTTCTATTTTTGGGTCTAATGCAGTATAATGATAATTACGAACTTCAGACCCGACTCTTCTCTATATAAAATATATGTCCACTAATTTATTCTTACCATCTAAAATTTATATTTATAGTTTATTATATTACTATACCATATTGTCGTAGTGAAACTTAATGCTTAAATTTTCCATTGATCCACGCTTGTGATTTACAATTGCTTCCCGTAACTACTTAAATAACAACATTCAAAATGTATTGCATGTTTTCAAATAATTTTTAATATTACTTCATACTTGAACTATATCTTGATGTGGCTGTCTTGGCTCTTCATCGTTATCATCCAACATTTCCAATTCGGTTAAGTCAATACTATTGTGATTATCTTTTAGAATACCGTCTTCCTTTAAATCATATTTTGTTAAAGAATCAAATTAGAACTAAAAATAAATATCTTTATTGAATATTTTTACTTACCACAGGCCTCAACTTTGGATGAAAAAGCACATATCCATTATTTGTAACAACAAAAGCATAGCCATTTACACCAATCTAAAAAGTCAAAAACAAATTAATAATATTTATTATCAATTTATAATTACTTTGATTGTAAATTTGAATAAATACCTATTCGAAAAAAATTTAAAAAACAAAAAATCAATTTGAAAGAATACTAATTAAATAAGAGCATGCAACAGTCAAAGTGCTCCCATTTTTATGACAGAAGTTTTGTTTTTTACACTTAAAACGTTGATTTGAATTAGAACCCCTTTGTATAAAAAAAGCGGTCTATTAATCATTTGTATGCATAGAATTTATATTATTATACTTACTTTGTAAGGAAGTGTTAGTTTTTCAAATTCAGCAATTGGTACATCAGTTCCAGCAACACCGAGCAAATCTCCTTTAACTCTAGTCTTAAATAAAATATAAACATTTTTTTTTTGATAATTAACGAGTTTATCATAAGGTCTAACTGTCTAAGTACCTACTTAGGAAGTAGTATAACTTGTTAAACATTTAAATGTAGTTATTACCATATGCCTAGAACTTCATAAAAAAAAACAAATACATGAAACCAACCTTATTATTTTCATCCCTTTTTTTATTAAATATTGGTATGGAAATTGCAGTCATTGGCCTGTATTCTTGATAATTTCCATCCTCGTCTACACTCTGTACAACAATGTTCTAATATTATTATTTGGTATTCAATAAAATAAAAATATAAGCCAATACTATTATGAAACATTAATAACTTTAGGTTTCACGCTAGGTTCAAATTCTAAAGGTGTATTTATATACATTATGAATATTAAATATATAATATACCAACATTAATGGTTGCAATTCTTATTAGTTAATGTTGTGTTGTTTATTTCAGAGGATTGGAACTAACCGAGTCTAATATTTAGGATTTTGGGTTGGATAGATACTGGTACACACGAGTTACCTCAGAGTTCAATATCAAATACTTAGAATCCATTTTATGTTGGTTAGGGAATTGTTTTTGTTCATTCAAATTAGCAGCGAGATCACTCATCTGCTTATCAAAGTCCATTGAATTTTTTAATGCACTTGTTACATATGGATCCTAACAAAATGCTCTTAACATTAATTATGGCTATGAACTAGAACTTAAGTAATACAGCCATTAACTTATGTTAGATATATTAATGTTTTCACTTACAGAAATGTCCATAAATGTATGGGACCAAGTAACAGGATGTTTTTCAGCTTGTAATACTAAAGGTCTTGCTAAAACAGCAATGTATTTCAATACGCTTTCAAGTACTTCGTCTTTCGAATGTACATGTGCATAGCTACCTGCAAACATAAAATAATAAATATTGTTCAAGCATATCACCCATTTCGTATAAAGACTACTTTATAATAAATGATAATTAATATTAAGTTAATAATAATATAATGTTAACACAAACCTCTGTTTTCACAAGCAAGTCGCTCAAGTTCAGGTGTTGTAGTAGTATCACGACCCATCATGTAGGTAAATATTCGGACTGGTATGTTTGTAAACTTATTATCATCAATGCGATTGTGCTTTTGTACAACATCAAAAAGTTCTTCATTAGGATCATCATCCGTGATCAACATAATCATTTGATTACATGTTTCCTCAGAACACCTGTTGTTGTTTCTGTTCTAAAATAAAAGAATGCTTACTAAAATTGTACATAGTAGGTAGAAAGTCATACAGTAAAACCCCAATACATTATTTTTAAAAAGCAATATTGTCTTACATTCGACATTGTTTTATTTTCTAGTTCCTAGAACTCGGATAAAGTTCCATTATTTTGTAATATGCATAATTGTGTAAAAAAAAAATAATAATAATTTTCGATGAGCCAGCTTGCAATGCCTTTTATGTATTTAATGGGTTTTACTGTAGTTTGAATACTACCTACATTAGATAAAAGTTGAAAAGCTTCAATAAATGCCTTGCTGTAGTTTGCTGTAGAGGATGGTAATAATCTTGGATCTTCAATTATAGCTTTATGAAATGTGTAAAGATTTTCAGGAGTAGCCTATAATTTAAAAACTATTTACCATTACAAGTACTGATTAATGTTGAATAAATAATAATTTTGATTATATTACCTGAACTAATAATTCTTTAAAGCAAGTTACTAAGTAAGTAAAACCAGTATTAAAAAAAATAATATTAATTGAATCATCATTATTGAATGTTTTCAATAAAGATTTAATTACAAGCTGAGCAATTGATTGATGCATGCCATTCATGGAACCGGAAATATCTAATAAGATTACTACATCCTTTGAACAAGTTGCAGCTTGTATGTACCACGGTCGCAGCCGGGTGTCAAATACACTAGGTTTAGCTGACCATCTTATAGCTAAAAATAAAATAATATTAAACATCAATGTTTCCGTGCTGAATGTCTAATAACCGTGGTAAAAAAATACTCTCATTTCTCATGACTCTACCATTGATTTTATAGTATTATTAAATAAACGCTCATACTTATGTATCAGTATCTCTTATTGCTATAATAATTACAGCTTTAACATAATATTACCAGGATAATGACGCATAAACCCTGCTGTACTTCCAAAATATTGCCAAGAAAGTGATGGATCACTGCGATAATTTTTTAAAAACACTTCATCCATTTTTTCAGACCATTGTAAAGGTATTTGGACATGATCAACTGAAAATATTATTACTTTAGATAAAGGAACGTTGAAACAATAAAAAGTACACATACGTTTTTCAAATAATATTGTCGGTAAATAAACTGCACTGTAATCAGTATTAACAGATAATCCATAAAAATGATCATTTTTTGTCAGGTTCATTGTTTTGAATTCTAATTGAATAATAATTTTTCCTAGATCCAAAGATATGTTTGGGGTAGTTCGGTCTGTATCATTACAATCGTCAATACCCTCAACTGGTGAATACTTTGCATTATAATAAGTATAGTTTGAAATTCTATTTTCTCCATAGAATTTCCATTCAAATTCTTCAGATAAACGTTCTGCTGCATCCATAAGACACTACAAAATTATTTTATCATTAAATATAGTAATATAATTCAACTGGAACATAGAATTAGATTTATTTACAGATACAGCTGTCATTTTCAATCTTATCATACGATTCATAGCTGTTGATATGTTTTGTAAAAGTTGACTGGCATTTGTTCTAAATACGTGTGTTTCATTCAATTTTTTGTAACGCTAAACACAATTTAGGCTATTGTTTAAAAATGTTATATGCATATAATAAAGAACACAATTAATACTATTATCTAGTATATACCAATCTAATCTCATCAGATTTAGTTATATTTTGTCCCAGATACCACAATTCTTTTCCAAATGTCTCAGCCCAATTTTCCACCCTAAATTAAATTTAAAAATGCATGAACTTTAAATGTTTGTATGAGGCAGAAAATAAAATAATTGGAAGCACTACTTACAAAAGTTCTTCCAGATTACTCTTTTTATCATCTTGAACATCTATAGCATATATAACAAATAAAACTGCAACAAGGAATGTACATACACTTACACAAATATTCATACTTAGAATTTTTACTTTATTCACTAATCAATGCAACTACATACATTTAAACAGTTTTGGTTTCAGCAGATTTTATAACCTTTAGGGATACACTCTTTAGCATATCTGTAATCTAAATATAGACACATGTATTCCCACTCTTGGATGGTAGCCAATTAACTTCAGAATTAACTCCACTTTTATTAATTTAGACATTATAGACAAAATTAGACGTCTAGAAAATTTTAATTATTCTGTAACCTTTAGTAAGGCACCTTCTCCTTAAAAAAAAATAAAAAGTATAGGTATATTGAATTGTTAAACAATTTTTTTTTTGTTTTTGTTTATTTTATAATTTCTAATATTACATATACAAACATAAGCGTGCCCACAGGGTAGTTATGATAGGCACTTAACTACTCTGAAAACTTCTCCCCCCCCCCCCAACAATATTTAGTATTATCATGACAGTCAATAATTTTATTTTTATTTATAAAATACTTTTTTAGTATATAAATGTAGTTAAATAAGGTTACCTCATCCAAATTATTTTTTAAAACTTAGGCGTAAATATGAATAAATATACCTAATATGTGTGTGTGTTAATGTGTTATGTGTGACTACCCTGCCAGAAATGTCTACACATGCTTACGTATACAAATATATAAGGCAGACATTTTTTGAAAAATTATTTTCAATATGAGATGATATTCCTTGATAATAAACAAAAATTTTTTTTTAAGAAAAGTCAGACTAATTTAAAAGGACAACCACAATATTTTAATATTAATATTTCAATTAAACAACATTAACAAGGGTAAAATATACAGGAAAAATACAATAGTACATTAAATCAATTTATTGATGGTTGTTCAACTTTGTCAATCAATCCAAAAGTAACAGCTTCGTCTGCACTCATGAAATGATCAGATTCCATACTAGCATCTAAAAAAAAATATATACTTTATTCGTTATTTTTAATTCATATTAAATACCTACTTAAATTTAAAAATTTAAAAGTAATTGTACCGGTTTATTTCCTAGTTTTATCTTCTTTTACTTTGTTTGGTGATAGACACTATGTTATAAATTATAACTCAAAATTTGTACAGCTATAACAACTAGTTATTATTGAGTTTAAAAATATTTATGTGCAATATAATTTACTTTGGTGGTTATTGTTTGACTATTTTAATTTTATAAGTATTTATATAATAAAATTAATTCATCTACACTTTTAAGACTGTTAGAGAAAAGTACAAAACTAAGTACCTTCAAAACTCTATACATCAAAAAATAATAGCAGTAAGATAAAAATCAATGACAAATGATAATAAATGAAAATAAATTCTATAATTATAATCTGAAAGTCAATTAGTTTCAAAATATAATAGATGTAGATATCCAGTAGTAGTCAAACAGGGGATATTGAGAGGGAAAAATCCCCACATGACCTTTTTTTCAGTGTTTAAGAGCTGATAACCATAAATAATATTTTTTATGACCAAATGGTGCATGTTACAAAACAGCAATATCCCTTGAAATAATCATTTGACTGCTACTGTAGACATCAGACAAAATAAATGGGTATATAGGTAACGCTTTACTGTACATTAGGTGTTTATTATACTTTGTCATTGAGTAGGTAATGAGTTTGTTAAATATTAATTCAATGATAAATCATTGCATACAAAAAATATCCAAGCGGGGATAGTCTATCAGCCTTATTACAATAGCTGTATCTCCTGAGGATAAATAGAACCAAGATGGGTAGTTAGTAATATGCATTTATGATTTTAATATTATGAATAGCGAGTTAATCACCCTGATTCAGTCTATTATCTAAAATTTAAATCTTTCTTGAATCTTAAAAATAGGATAAGTATTTTTTTATTCTATAAGTTTCAGCCACACACTTCGCCTTTTATACACAATAGCTGTTAACCATGGCTTCTATTCTAATACTTTTACGACACGTGCGGAATTTCAAATAAAATATGCACAAAATGTGCCAATTGGTCTAAAACTACGATTTACATTTTTTTTTTGATATGAAAACATAGATTCAGTAATCTATGTTTTTTTCTAAGCCCAGTGGCTTCACTGAGTCAAAAACTCGCTATATGCTATATTTAGATATAAACCACTTAATATTATCTGTCTTAGCAAACTATCTATCATAATTTATAATCTATATATTTATTATTAAGTTTTGCTTGAATTAAAATATTCTCTATCTTTTTTTGGCAGAATTGGTTGAGTATTTATTTTTAGTATAAAAACCTCAACTATAACTAAGTTAAGAATCATAAAATAATTAAAAAGTTGGTAACTATCGAAAAAAAAAACATTGATTTATTTTAAAAAACTTTTAATTTCAAATATTTTTGTAATAATGGAATGATCTTACCAATTTTATCTGCGGGCATTCCTGTGTGTTTACCATAAATGTCAATTAACGACGATTTTAGTCTTAGAATTTCATCAGTTACAATTTTCATATCTGATGCTTTTCCCTGCAATAGTTTTAATAAACTGATTAAATTGATTTTTAATTCTTCACTCAACAAAGTAATTGAAAATATACAAACATAATAACATAATTAAATACATGTAAATACATGTAATATATTACAATAATATATTATTTAGTTTTTTAGTATGGTCAATTTTAATTTTTGAATTCCTGTTCATTATATTTTAAAACAATAATATGTTTTAGTAAGTTAAAAGTTTTCGGATTAGAGTTTAATTGTATTTATATAGGGACACCATTTGGGGGAAGGGTGCAGGGTATATTTGGCACTCCTATTTTTTTTCAGTCTCTGATTAGCCTGGTTTAAAATTTAAAACTGCACAGATAGGCAATGGCCTATGCGTAAAAATTAAAATATTTTATTTGTTATGAATACTATGACACTGTCATGTATATAAAATATAAATATGTATAATATATTATTATGTATGAAGGTAAACTAGGTAAGCATATTATAATATTTTAGTATTTGTAGTTGTGTTTTATTTGTATGCACGACTAAAGCTATTTCCATTTCCAAATTTACAGATAATGCTTTTTTTCATTATAATTGGTATAATAAAATATAGTTTATAGGTATGTATTGGTGTCTTACACACGAATGTATTTACTATTATGAAGAAAAAGTGGCCCAATAATGAATAAAATTGGCCTGCTTAAATTTTGGCACCCCTATTAAAAAACTCAAATGGCGCCACTGTATTTATAGTATAATACAAATGTATTATATCGGGTACCAATTAAAAGGTTAAATTAACCTTTTTTTTATACATATAAATATATGATATTATAATTAATAATTTTGGTTTAAAGTTAGCTTTTAGCAAATAATTAACTATAACTGAATAAAAGATTAACTAAAAATATACAACTCCATTAAGTTTAAGTAATTATTCTATTTAATATATGTGCATAGAATATTTGAGTAGATGGTACAATCCAATCGGGTTATTAATCAAAGTACATTTACATAATTTGTGGTGTATCACAGGTAATAAAACCATTGTTTGGAATTAAGCAAACATTATCAATAACATTATATCAGATATAAATGAATTGAAACTATATTGCCAACTTATAACTGTTAATTAAAATTATATTTCTATTTGTGACTTCGCTTCCTGTGCAGTTTAATTTATTTAAGTTTATTCAATTTATTGTTAAGTTCAAAATAAACCCTTAAACCTAGCAAGTTTATTATATTATAATATCTACTAATGCATAGAAATTATTTAATATTAATATTTATTAATTGATTTAATGTAATGTTTTACCTGCATTCCGCCAGATGGCTGATGAATCATGATCCTTGAATGAGGCAAGGCATGCCTTTTACCCTTGGCCCCTGCGGCTAGTAAAACACTTCCCATACTACAAGCCTGTCCTATGCACCAAGTTGAAATATCTGGCTTGATATACATCATAGTGTCATAAATGCCTAGACCAGCTGTAACACTTCCACCGGGGCTAAACAAAAAACATAAATTTATAATTCATATTGTATATTTAAACATAATACCTATTAATTATTAAATAAAAATATTTTACCTGTTAATATACATATTGATTGTGGCTTTTTGATTTTCAAATTGTAAAAACAATAACTGAGCTATTACCAATGAGGCAACATGATCATTGATCTAAGCAATGTAAACTATTTGTTCAGATAAAAATGAAATAAATTATAAAACTTAAATTAACTTACCTCTCCCATAACGCAAACTATACGTTCTTTAAGAAGTCTAGAAAATATATCATAAGAACGTTCTCCACGACCAGTTTGTTCTACTACAATTGGTATAGTCAATCCGCGAATACTATTAGAAATTGGACCATTACTGAGCTGCAACATTTTGCTCGAGTGCTGAAAATGAATAACTTTAAAATTACAATATTCTGAACACTGCTAATTTCAAATATAAGATTTAGTTTTAATTTATATTTGTATAAAAAAATAATTATCTCTTAGAGGGTTAGAAACATTATTATGAACATCTATATTATTTTTGTTTTAATAAAATATTTGTTGTGTACAAGCAGGCCCGGATTAAGGCGTAAGCAGTGTAGGCTTCAGCCTACACAACCACGGATTTAGGGGCACGGGGCACGGGCACTACATGCTATCCTTATTTTTTTTTTTTAAACTAGAAAAATTGTACAATCTGTAAAATAATTATTGACAATAAGCATAATACTATCCTGATGTTATTTTTATTTAAATAATATCGGAAATTTGAAATAGTAATAATCAATGCGTTTTGTCGTGCGGTCTTCTGAACCTCGTTTTATTTTTAGATTGTTATTTTTCCGTAGAGCCGGTCGCACAACGATAACGTATGTAGCGGTATAGGTGAGTTGATTCCCGAGACCTTTTTCATGTATTAGTTGATTCCCGGGTCCTTAAGAGGTACGTACGAGTTGATTCCCAGGTCATTATATATTTTATTCAATATTTAGTAAGATATTCAGCCTATTGGTTGGCTGACAAGTTTCTCAAAAATGTTGTTTTTTTAGTTTTTTTAAATTTTGAAAATCATTTAATTTTTATTTATTTATTATTTATTGAATTATATTATATTTATTACTATTAAAAACATTTAGTTGTAATTAGGTAAAAAATTATTATTAAAAATATTTGGTAGTAACTAGGTAAAAAAATATAAAAAAAATTATTAATTTCGTAAAAATTTGTAACACATTGTTTTTATAAATTGGTATCTGGTAATGAGATTACCAGTATACCATGACATCTCTTCTCTTAAAAGAATTTGTTTTTCTTGATGTTTTTTAGATTTTTTAGTTCCATTACTTCTGCATTTAATATAAGTTTCAGATTGTACTTCTAACAGCTCATTTATAAATAAAAAAATATTTGGGTGCCCACTATAGAAACAATAGGGAATCAACTCGTACGTACCCTCTAATGACCCGGGAATCAACTCAACGGTGTCGGTGCAGGTAAACAGGTACCCGGGAATCAACTCGTACGCAGCCGTATGTAGAGCCGCAGACGGCAGACAATGCCAGTGCGTTTACTTATTTATATGCGAGTAGTGCGTTTTATATATAGTTTAGTGTTCGATATTTATGTAAAAATGGATCAGAAACGACATATTAGTGGAGCACAAGCGAGAAAGCGTGCAATTGATAAAAAAGAAAAAGAAGTGATTTTACTTAGTAAAATGTAATTCTGCTACTTCATTTTTTATGCTTCTCCAGGAACTATACAATATTTTTTTTCTAGTTCACATATTGATGTGGCTAATAAACCTAAAATAAAGTTTTATTATTTATTCAAGTATCGAGTAGAGAAATGTGTACAATATTTTTTTTTAATTGGGGGCACCAAATTTTTTACAGCCTATGGGCACTATAGATCTTAATCCGGGCCTGTGTACAAGGAATGTGAATACTATAAAATATCAATTATGTTGTATAATAGTTTACCTGCAATATACTGCGAGTGTGTGACAAACTCATTTTAAATTAAATTAATAAAAATTTACTTAATATTAAATAACAGGAAATTAAAATTACAAAAGAAATGTATTGCTTTAGATTGGCTATAAAAATAATATCAGTTCTCGGTTTCTCACGAAATCCCAAATAGAAATATTACGATAATAATATGATAACCGTTTATCTTTAGTCACAATGATTTCGGCCGTCTCTGATAATAGGTATCACCAATTACTGTAGTAGTGAGTGATAAGCACTTGCCCGAAAATGATAAGAATACGTCGATTTATACCATAGACATAATAAGATCTTATTATGTCTATGATTAATACCGTGACCAATTTGAGGTGGTGTCCAACACAGAATATAATTTATAATATCTATGAAAAAAACTAAAAATTAATATCCAAGACGTCCGTACCATTGAACTATATGATAAAATATAAATCATATAGTTAAATGGTCCGTAAAAACAGCCCAAAAGCTAAAAATATATAGGATGAAATGTGAATTTCAAATACCTACGGTTATTGGTTTTTGGTTTACTACAAAATAATAAAATCGCTCCTTGTGAAATCGAGTGAATCCAATGTTTCAAAATAGGTATTTTAATACCCGATTTCTTAATATTTTTTTGTTTTTCGCACTGCTTTTGAACATTAGATTCTGGGAATTTTGACCTCCCGAATGCACTAACTAAATTCACTTTAAAATCGGAAAATAATTTTTTTACTTTTGACCCCTCCCCCCCTCATCCTCAAAAAGTACCAACTAGTAGAAAATCGAATCGTTTTTATTGGTCCAAAAGGTGATGACAGACACAAAAAAAATAAATATTTTTAAAAACACATTATTCGAGGTAATACGCCTACCTAAATTTAATACATTCATCGCTTAGTTGATACAAAGTTTCTGATGAAAAATCAATGTATAGTTCTAATAGGTAAAAACTAGGTAGATACCTAATTATTTACCTCCGAATACCTACTTTTTTAAAAGCGTAAATACAAAATATTTATTGCATACGTTCAAATACGTTCTGCCGTTAATCGTTATAATATATTAAACATTAATACATAATATTAAAGTACAATAATTGAATAATATTAGTTAGTACCCACTTTAAATACAATTGTTAGATGACTTAATGCTATATTATATTATTATAATAATAAGGTATATTTTATACATAATTATATTATAGGGACCTACCTCCATAATATTGTTTTTGTAAATAAAAACAATAATTGTCATTTAATATTTAAACCATAGATATTGTGTTCTTTTTTATTGTTCCGTGATGAACGATTTTTATAGTAAACCCTTTGCTTTTAGTACAATGGTAACGCCGCGAAAACTCGCTCAATGCTGCTTACGTTAATATAACATTTATATCACCATAAAAATAGGTAATAGGTAATTATTATAATTCTATTCTGTGATATAATAATATGTAATTTATACCTCCATTCGCAGGTCACTCTTTCTTATCAGTTATCAGTGTTATCTCAGACATTGTTGTATTTTAATGCATTTTGTTCTGTTATGACAACTGAGAAAACACATAATTTGTTCTGTAGATATATTATTCGCGGCTCCGTAAACCGTTGTCACGTCGACTTGTCGGCATAGAATAAAGACAAGTTTTTGCTCGTCAGTAGTCAGTGTCTCAGTGAATACAGACTAGTGACAACTTATCTGTTTTCACTGGTTAAATTAAGCATTTTATCATTTCAATTATTTCAATTTTCTTTAAACTTGTAGTTGAGTTCGGTTGTCTCGTTGTGCTGATTATATTAATATTTTAAATATTAAAACAATATTATATACGTGATCAAAATTAAGGTGAAATAATAAAAATAAACTTACTCATCAAACAATAAATTTGACTAGAAATACCAATAGATTCAACATTTGTTTATTATTTTTAAGTGAAGTTTATTCATTGTCATAACTGTTATGAAATATTCTGATGAGTTATGAAGTCTCAATATTATCACAGTGCAATTGTATTCTTATTTCAACTTACAGTAAACAGCATAGCGTCTCAAAACGGTAAATTAAAAATCTACTTATTTATGTATTTAATTTTTAATAATTGTTATTGACATAATCAAAATCGATTGTAATCAATTATTGTTGACTAATAAATTGAAAATATATTTTTCATAGATGATGATCATGTTGATTTATCACTGTCCAAACAGAAGCAAAAATCAATTCAAACTGCAAATATGAATAATTTGACACATCCCAGGATGGTATGTTTTTTTTGTTAGTAGGTTATTAAACAACACCAGAGTTCCGACTTTATGGATGTTGTTTAGATTTTATAGTTATTATCTAGATAGTTAATATATTATTAACAAAATATATGATTTTCTTCAAAATACTAAGATATTATATCAAAGGAATAAAAAAAAAATGTATTAGGTAGCAGTAAACATTGATTTGTTAATATATTTATGTTTTGTGTTTATCTTATAAATTTAATTTGTAAGACACCACTATTGAAAATGAAAATGAACACAACATATTATGTAGTTTAGAACTTACAAATATTCTATAATAGTTTTTTACTGTTTAAAGATACGCCATGAAGATGATTTGGAACGTATGGTCTCTGAACACAAGGCTTGTTCAAGTATGCCATATCCAAGTATCAGTTGTCATATGAATACGACATGTGTGTATGGAAATCAAACAATTGCTATATGCAAAGCTAATGTTGATTGTCTGGTATTTAGTAACTTAAATTTATTATTTTCATTTTATTTAGATGTGTATTTTTTTAGGGAGAAAATACATTTGCTAAAAACTTGACTTGTCGGTTTTGTTATCAGACAGAGTTCTGGGAATATGAGTGTGTGAAAAAAATCTGTAATTCTGCTGCTTCTCCACCTACTTATTACAGGTTATAATTGAATAAATAAATATTTTTATGATTAATACCTTTTAAAAATGATTAATTAATTTAAAACATATAATATCATATAAAAAAATGAAACAATTCTTTTGTAAAATAAATATTTCTTTTGCTTTTCACTAATTGGAAATGGCTACCAATTTTATGAATACATTTTGTAATTAAAATTAATGTTGCTGTTCATCATAAGATTCGTATAAATAACCCATAGAAGTTATGACAGATGAAATTTAAAATAAAAATGTTCTGAACATTTTTAACCTATATTAATTTACAGTGTATTTTTAATAACAAATGTTTATTATAGGACTAATTGTACAGTGAACAGAGATGTTTTGTGTTTGGGAAGAAGAACATTTTTAAAAAGATTGCGCTGCAATTGGACAGGCGGCCATCGGTGGTCTACTGCTTTAATCTTAAGTATTACTCTAGGAGGATTTGGTATAGATAGGTATAATATGCATAGCATTCATTTATGTGATTAAAACTGAAATGTTTAAAATATATTATATTTTTTGTATCAGGTTTTACTTGGGACATTGGCAAGAAGGCATAGGAAAACTATTCAGTTTTGGAGGCCTTGGTGTTTGGACACTTATTGATGTATTATTAATATCTATCAGATACCTTGGTCCAGCAGATGGTTCTCTATACTTGTAAGAACATTTTAAAATATTAACTGTTTTAAATTTGTATTAAAGTATAAAATTTATAATCATAAATATTCCATTTTTTCATTGTGTAGCTATATTTATTTATTATATATAGGTATTTGAATTATTTACTTATACCCATTTAACATAGAGTTTATTACTTTGAATTGAGAATAATAATAATATCCGGTTTAAATCTGATAGAAGAAAAATGAAACATAAGACATAATAAATAACAAAGCGTATTTATTTTTATTATTTTTTTAACTTATTAATACAAAATACAAATAGCAAAATATTTGAAAATTTGTTTCTAAACTAATAATTAAAATAAATCATAAATTATGAAATATGTATACAGTTTAAAATAATCTAAGTCGTAATTATAAAACAAAGTATATAAGTATGAACAAACCTAACCTATTTAAGTATTAACTTTATTAGGGTTTATATTAAATATTTGTTTGAGGTCATCTAAAGTTATCTTAGTGCCTTCAACATTTCTAGAACCACCAAAAATATTACTAGCAATTTCAAGTTTCTGTGTTTGAATTTTTTGAATTGATGATTCAATAGTATTATCACAAATGAACTTGTAAACGTTTACTGGTTTTTGTTGCCCTACTCTATAAATGCGATCACATGCTTGCGCTTCAAGTTGTGGATTCCAATGAATATCCACTAGAAACAAGTGATTGGCAACTACCAAATTGAGACCAACACCACCAGCAGTTAATGACAATAGTAAAATCTGAAAGAAAATAAATTACAATATAATATTATTTTAAAGAGTGGCTATTCTCTACTATTCATGTACTGGGTGATTCATTGAATATAAACTCATAGTTCAAAAAGTATTAAGGCCGCATTATGAAGTTGATCCTTAAGCATAAGTATTGCGTAAACTATACTTATGAATTATGACTTAAATAAGATTCATAAACAGGGCATAGGCTTAAGAAAAGAATAAATATTACTTGTTTTTAAGGTTGGTTGAGCTAACCTACCTTAAGCATTGCTTTTAGTTATTATCACATTGTTTTTGTTTTATAAATTATCAAAATTAGCTTAATCAATACTTATTCTAAAGCATCAACTATGAGTCAACCCTTAATGTTTCTGAAAATATTTGTTATTCTTATAATTTTTTAAGTTTTTAACTTTTTTGAATTACAACATACAGTTTCATGTTCATCTTTGAAAACAAAATATTTTTCTGAGTATTTGGATGCAAAAAAAATGGAATTTTGGATGAGTTAAAAGTATTTAAGAGAATGTGGAGAATGTGGAGAATGTATCTCACTGTGTTGTCTCAGTCTAATAAATGTATAGCATAGTAAAAACTATCTTGCTATGAACAACTTTGCTTCTTCTGTATTTATAGTAGAATTACGGAAATTTCACAATGCATAGGGAAATACTTTTTTTGAGACGTAAATGTAATTTAATCTTTTTTGTTAGCACTAACCAATAATTTTTTAGTAATTAAATGAAAAAAAAAAAATCAAATGTTAACAATCTTTAAATTCTCAACCTGATAACCATTAATTGTATTTATGGTATCCAAATTATAAAAACACTAGCCACAAATAAAGTTTTTCCCTGTATGTTGTGGAACTTTGGTAACTTATAAAAATACAGAGAGAGTAAAATCGTGCAGCACAAATATTTGCTATGTTGTACATTTTTAAGGCGAATACAACACACTTGCGGGTACCATAAGTATAGATAAGCAGAGTAGTGACCAGAGTTTGTGAGGTAATTTTCCACTCATCAAAACATAAATACTTATAAACTACTCATCCTAAATTCAATTTTTATGTATGAAAAAACTTAAAAAAATATTCTGCTTTGCAATAAGAAAACAAAACTGTATGTTGTCATTCAAAAAGTAAAATACTTAAAAATAATAATTTTTTAAAAACATTTATACTTTTGAAATAATTATAAAATAATCACCAATACAAACTTTACTCAAGGCTAAAAACTTTCATACTAACCTAACCAAACCTAACTTGTCGTACTGGAAAGTAAAAAATAATGTATGGAATTCTTGGTATCTAATACAAATATTATGGTAGTCCCAACAACCAGGATGAGGTTGCATATGAATTTAAGTAGTAACAACCCAGGAGTAACATTTACAGTTAGGCAAAAAACTAATAATTTATGATTGAAGTGTTGTGTAGAATTTAAAAAGAATAATAAATATTAATTGGGGATTCCATGTTATATTATAATGATATACATATTTTATAAAATTTTATGAATTTTTATTTACTTTTGGTCCGCCATTGACTCTGTTAAATTCACTTATTATTTTATTTCTATGTAGAACAGGAACAGCTCCACTGAATATCTCAGTTTTAACATTATACTGAGATAATTGTTTGTTTACTAGGTTTAACACGCTTGGCCATTGAGACACAATTACAGCTTTATCATCAGTATGCAATACTTTTTCATTCACCATATCACAGACAGCTTTAATCTATAACAAATAAATCATAGTAAAAATTACTTGGATTCACAAGAAATTTTTTTTTGATTAAAACAAATTCATAAATTCATAAGCCAGTCATTTTAGTTCAAGAAACATAAAATAATGTGGCGAAAAATCACAACATTTTAAAGCTTAATTAATTGTTTTCATACCTTTGAACTAATCCATTTTTCATTAAAAATTGCATTACTATTTTTAACAGCATCGTTTTCAACCTTCGGAATGCCAATTGACATTCGACTCAATTTGTCTACTATATCTAAATCCCCATTATTTTGTATGCCATCAGCCTTAAGGCATTCATCTTCCAACATCTATAACAACAATATTAATTTTTATTTCATTAATAAATTGTCCATCATTAATAATACACATACATTTTTCAATAAGCAAGGATGACAACAAAGCTGTCTTAGTCGCAATATTAAAACTAAGATATGATGAGTTTGAATGCTTTTGTTATTCACTAATTGATTGAATAATTTGTTCAGTTCAGGATGGTCTTTAAAAATATCATCACTATTTTCTATCAAAAATAAAAGAATAGTTTCAATTATTATTAATAAACGATAAATTTTTTTTCATTGTTACTTACGACTTAAATATTTAGCTTTATGTTTTACTGGAAAACCACGTTCTATAGCATTTTCTTTGTCAGCTTTTTCATACAAATATGTCGCAAACAGTGAGCTGAGTCATTAAAAAAATACAATAAGTTTATATGAAATTTACTTGAAAGGCTAACAAACCTCGAGAATTGCAAAACTTTTTCATATGCTTCTTTTTCTTCTTTAAATAATTCTACTTTGATAGTATGAAATGTTTTTTCCGGCAAATTGAATGTTGTTGTTTTTTGTAATTGATCTTTTGTTCGTCTCAACATTAGTGCCTTCGTTAATAATGAAAGTCGGTTTTTACCAGCTTCATCATTATTACCTACCCAACGTTTCCAAACCTATAATCAAAGTTAATTACATACAAAATAGAGTAACAATACATTTAGTACAGTATTGTTCTGAATTTTTTTTTTTTTAATATTAAATTATTGGAAAAAATGTTTGTTGATTTAAATTTGGAGGTTTTAAAGGTATTCATTTTATTAACAAAACATCTAGAAACTAATACGAGTTAGAATCAGATTCATACTTCATGAATAGCATAGGTAAAATACAAATTAGAGCACTATTAACATATAAGAACTTTTATATATAAAATAAAAATATTAATAAATAAATTTAAAAAAGATGGGCATGTGTGCTGTTCTGCTACTGTACAAAGTGTCAAAAATTCAAAATATGCCATACCATGTATAGAAAATTTAACATTTCTAGTTATTTGTTACTTAGCTCCATCAAAAATCAAAGTCAATTTCGGGTAAAATTTCAAATTTTTAATTAATTTGTTTTTTTTATTTTAAGGGTAGGTTCACATGAAAAGTGTTGGACACACGTTGGACTAATGAGCGTTTACAATTATTAATGCAATTGTATTATAATACGTGTTTACAGCTTTCCGGCACGTTGCAACGTGTTGTCATACATCTTGTGTAAATTTTCTAAATGCACGTTAGTCCAACCCCAACGCTCTTCATGTGAACCTACCCTAACTGAAGTTTTTGAAAACTACTAGGAAATTATCAATTTTGACTTTTCAAATGCACCAACTTGATTCACTTTTCTACCAGAAAAGTTATTTAAGTTAAAAATTGAAAAATCATTTTGAATTCTTATAATATACACAGACAGACCAAAAAAACACACGGTACTTTTCAGTTATCGTACTCCAACGGTCGGCCGGCAGGTTGCGGCCGCGGTCGGGATATACCGATTCCGTTATCGTACACCATTAAATTTATCTCAATATTAAAAAACATTCGGGAACCCATCGGTCAATGTTGGATTCCTACATAAGTGAATTTCTTTGGCGACAAAAACATAAAAAAACCATCTGCATATTTACCCAAATTATAAACGACATTGTTAAATTCATGCCTCCTTCATAATATTATTGAATAATTTGTATTTACAATAATTTTTTTGGTGTTCATATTTTATTATAATTTTTTTTTATTATTATTTTATTTTATTTTAAAATTATTATTTTTCATATTATTATATTATTCTATTAAAATAAATTATATTTTTGGCAATGAAACGTGACAATATTGAGATAAATTTAATGGTGTACGATAACGGAATCGGTATATCCCGACCGCGGCCGACCGTTGGAGTACGATAACCGAAAAGTACCAAACACACACATCATTGTAAAATCAATACTAAAATATCTAAAATGAAATAAATAATGCAATATATAGCTTTAAGTTACATTATTACATGTACATGAAATAAATTTGTAATAATAATATTTAAGACCAAAAGATTAAATATTTAAGGTCAGCATCTACCACAAATCAGATTAAAACATTCTATTTTAACCAAATTCTCAATGTTTATAAAGTATGATTATACAATAAATAAATTAGGAGTACATTTGTACCTTAATCATACATATTTATCACTTATTCTTAAGAGTTTAAAAATAAGAACTCATACTTACTACCCATTCATCGAAAGGACGACACTTAATGAATTTTAACAATGCAAAAAAATCAGCTTCTTTATTATGGATTGGAGTGCCAGTTAACGCCCATCGATTGACACTAGAAAGCGAACTTACTGCTACAGACGTTTGACTTTTATGGTTCCTAATTGTATGGGCTTCATCGAGAATTATTCTGCACCATTTAATATTATATAGGGGGCTCTGTTTAAAAATTAACTAGTTAATACCTTAGATTATATACTTATTAAATCAATACAAAAAAATGTTGACGATAACAGCAACGAGTCGCCGAATAAGGTGTTCGTTATGTGCATGTGCGACGCAACTTCTTACAATTTATCAACAGATAATTTGTTATCAAATCATTATATTATGTTTTAAATATAATGTTTTATTGAAAAATAGTATAATTACTACTATAATAATATAATAATATAATTAACCACAAACTAAGATTTAGAATAATTCTGTGATAGTAACCAATGGATAATTAGGCGAAGAGTTGCATCGCACAAGCGCACATCGATCACCTAATTCAGAGACTCGTCCCTAATATTGACAACAAAATAATACGCCGAAGTTACATCCATAGTATATGATCTAAGGTTAATACAATAACTTTGAAATTTTTATATTGAATAGGTACAAACTACAAACCGTGTTGTGATTTTTTTGGTCCCACATCACTGTATGATATGTGGTCAAGACTATATGTTTTTTGGCCAATCGTCTAGCAGAAGACTCTCTATTTGGCCCATAATATTTAACTACATCCAAAACTCTTGGTTTTACTTTTGATTTGACTTCATTATCCCATTGGCTGATTAATGATGATGGGCAAACGATCAGAGTTCCACCTTTAAAAGCTAAAAAATCAAGCATTATAAAATTATTTAATACTTAGTCTAGGGTAAATTATAAATGTATACAATTTAGATTTGAGTCTTCAAAAGAATCATCCATTTCCGAATCTTCGTCTTGGTCTTTCTCAGTTTCATACGCTTTAAGAATTAGAGCAATCATTGATAAAGTCTTTCCTAAACCCATATCATCAGCTGAAAAATTTAACATAAAATAATGTTGACATTTAAGAAATTATTTTGTGTACACAATTTATGTTATTTACGTACCTAAAATACCCCCGTGTGGTTTTTGACTCTCTCTCCACATCAGCCACGCTATAGCATGTTTTTGGTGGGGCATAAGTTCTACTTTAAGTTTTTCTGGATCATCAGCTAAAATATCGGAAGACGGGCAAGTTCCTAATGATTTGTGCAAACTATTAAGTACGTCTAAAGTCATAGTTTGCTGTGTGCGATAAGTACTCAAAGCTATAAAAGCAAACAATAAAATGATTTAAGATTTTATTTTAAAGTTAAAAACTAATTGTTTTTACAATAAGTAATATATACTTAAAAATACCTTTGTCACCCATGGCATTAATGTCAATATTACCGGCCGCCTTTTTCGTCAATGCATTATTAATATCCAATGTTTGTGAGTTATATGAGTGAGGTTTTTGAGATATTTTTAATTCTTCTATAAACATTCAAATAAAAAATATAATTACATTTAGTTGGTTCAGAATACGTTTAGACATAGTTAAACCTGGGCAATCTTCCATTTTTTTGAGTACATTATTTAATTGTGTTCTTACATCTGTAGATGCACTTTCTTCTTTTATAATAGCTCTTTTTAATTTATAACCTCCATCAGGTAATAAATTTAAATTTGTTATTTTCATAGTGTTCTAAAAGTTATAGTAAAATCAATTTAATCTAATAAAAATATATATTTATAAAATATTTATACTTACTTTCATATTGGCGATATTTTTTGTATATCGGCTTAGAATTTCTTCTAATCTTAGTTTTTCCATTTTCAGAGATTGAAAATCCCCACTACTCATTTTTTTTGTGTTACCAATTGAAATATCTTTTGAAGATATGGAAGATTTTTCATCTTCTATTTCTTCAGTTAAATCAATTGTTAAGTTATTTTGTTTCGGAAAAAATAATTTGGAGGTTTTTGGGCCAACCAAATCAATCGTTTCAATAATTTTCTCAGGTTTCTTTATCTTTGATGACTGTTCTATGGTTAATTCTTCAGAATTTGGGTATTCTAAAATACTACTCTGAGATATTGGATCATGTAACGAATAAATAGTGTTTGAAAATTTCAAGTCATCAATAAATGGTCGGTTTTGATTAGAAGATGTAACAGTTGATTTATGATGTGCAGAAACATCATCATCAGAATCACTAGGTTCAATTATAGATAAATCATTTAATTTTGTTTCAATTTGAGATTCTTCATGGTTAACTTTTTTAGGTATTTTGAATTTTTGATACTGTGGTGAATTTATAATATCTGAATCTGACTCCAAATTTAGATTGGTTTCCTAAAAATATTGTGAATAATAAGCTTTTATAAAAATATTTATACCAATAAAAATCTTACATCAAAAATATCACTGTTTGCCACTGTTTGACTTTCATTACTAGAGTCTAAAATTATAGCTTGTTTAGTTTTAAGCTTTCCAAGAGGTTTAAAAGATTCATTAGCTATAATTTTTGTTTTTTCGCTGGGTTTATCCATATATTCTTCAAGCAAACATTCTTCACCACTTTCATCGGATTCTATTAAAGGTGGACTTTTTTTAGGCAAAGATTTTTCACCTGATTCCTAAATAGTAAGTACATAGTATCAATATTCAAGAATAAGAATACACTTTAAAAAAAAACTTACATCACAACTGCTATATTTTGATTGTTCGTCATCGCTTGATTGTAATACATTTCTATATTTGGCCAAATCTCTTTTTGAAGGTTTGAAAATTGATTCATTTATTGAGCTATCAGGAGAAGTTGTTTTATCATGATATTTATATGGTTCCTTTTTATCGATTTTACTACTCCTAAAACAAAAATACAAAATTAAATAACTTATAATAAAATTAAAAGATTGTATACAAATATTGAATTCTATAAAGGTATTTAAAATTATAAGACATACTGAAGATACTAAAAAATCCAAATTAAAATATCAATATCAACAAAACAGAATGCTACTTTTATAAAACAAAAACCATAAGGGCATCGAATATATTATAAAAAAAAATGTTTGTCTATTAAAACATATTTCTTTCACATACACAATATTTGCATAGATACTATCTATGTGTTTTAAATATACCAAAAATTATAAAAGAACAAAGAAATTAATGAGTTATATATTAAATTAAGCTATTATAATAAAGTACCACAGTACATACATAACATTATAAAAATACTTAGGTACCCATATATTGATTAATAATAAAAATGATACATTTTGGAAGTACTATTTGTATTATGAATTTAAGATTGATGAGTATAGGTCAAGTTGTTTTAATGAGAACAAGCTGACATTCTACCAATTCTTCCAGATCTTAAATAAAAACAGAAAAAGCAAATTCTTACAAAAAATAAATGCAAGTTTCTATGTAGGTACCTACCTATGTAGGTAACTATGAATTAAAATACCTATCTAACATAAATTAATTCATAAATCAGTGTAAAAATGGTTCCTATATGCTACAGTTCTTAGATACAGAATCAGAATAAAAGAATAGGTAAATAAATGTGTCGTACATAGTTAAAATAATTACAAAAAAAGGACAGGCAGTGGGCAAATTCAAATAGTTTTACCTATGTCTACTACAATTTTATTAATCATTTAATATGAGCAAGATAATGTAAAATCTGGAAATATACCCGATTTTAGAGAGAGAATTAATAAGTGTACCAATAAAAATTAGTGAAAAATCAAACGTTTAAGAAGTATAAGTAGGTACCAGCATTCAATGAGCAAAAGATACAGCCAAAATAACAGATTTTAAGCCCTATAAATAATATGTAGGTATAAAATTGCAAAAAAGCAATGTCAGCATTTTATTTATATTATTTATTTATTATCATTCATATAATCTGAAAGTAAAAACTACAAATTAAAAGTTTTAAATGCAATAGGTACTTATAGTAAATAGTTTAGTTAGTTTTTTCCTATTAATGGTATTATAGGACACATATAAAGTATATACCTAATAAGTGACTTTGTCATAACCTTTACAGGTAAAAATGTTATACTTATCTAAATTTGAGTATTCGCATATTTTTATGACGTGTTTAATGTGACAATAATGGCAGGGATCGTGTAAAAACATCATCTTGATTCCCACCATTTTTATCAGACCAAATTTGGAACTTTGTATTTACATAAAGAATATTAAGCAAAATATATTATGCTAGAAATATAGAATAATTTATCCACAATTTATCTCTTATTTTTATATTAAGTAATCATTTATTGACACATTTTGGAGAAATGACTGATTTAGATGCATGGGGATCTAATAGCTGTTTCGTTTATAGCTTTTGATCTCAAATGAGCCAGTTCTTAGAATTTTTCTTTAATAGTACATACTACCTATTTAAAAAAAAAATAAATCCATTATTAAAATAGATACCTACCTAAAGCATTCGTGTAGCAGGTGATCTACTACCTCGTTTTAGGTGATCTACAATTATATAATTAATAATATTATTACCTATTATTATAGTATATTATATTATATTATTCTAGGTGAGATATAAATTTGTTTTATGAAATTGCGAAATTAAACACTAAGTTTGAATTTGCATATTTTTGCATAATATTTCGTCATATTTTAAGAAAATTAATTTTTAGCATATGGGCATATTTTGTATTATTTTTATTTTTATAAACGTAAAATTGTCGGGAAAAATCATAATTGGATGGCCGTAGTTTGTTGTATCTAACACGTACGTCTCTTTACGATAGTCTCTTTATCGCTTAATAATCAAACCTTAATAAACAATTAAATGATACTAAAAATGTTTACTGTAACTGAAATTATATTTGGCTAATTTTTTTTATTTTTTTTTTATATTTGTATGATAATATTATGATGTAGGTACATCGTAATAAAAAATATTATACGTTTTTATACTTTTAAAAAAATTATTTTTTTAATTTGTATGTAGTCCTAAATTCGCAGATCACTCTACTGCAGTAGATCACCTGCTACACGAATGCTCTACCTAATTTCAATACAAATTGGAATTACCTAATTATTACACAAACATTTTAAAATGTAATTTATTTGTACAGCTGTCTCAATAACTCAAATCTCAAGGGGAACAAAAATAAATTAGACTTTTTCGAATTGTATACCTCAAACACAACCGAACACAACTTAAAAACACTTAAAAGGGCAAAAAAAAATTTGAGTTATTGAGACTCAACTACCTATATTTAGAAAGGTAAACAGCAACAATAAAACAATCACAACAACCAACAAAAAATGCATTTTAAGACCTTTTCAATTTTAAAGAGGTCAAATCCCACTTAACCAACAAGGATTAATTATTTATTATTTTATGCGCGAAATTAGGTATAGGTGTGCATACTATAAATATTAAGCAAAAACCAAATATTTATTTGTTGTTTTTCCTATCTTTGTACAATTAATAGTTAGTACTTAGGTATGTACCTAAGTTAATTTTACTAGCAGTCATAGTAAATAATATAATATAATAATATAATAATGGGTACCTACAATATTATTAATTACTATTTAGTTACTGATTAGTTACTGAATGAAATAACTCACCCACGTGATGATGCTTCCGAATCAGTATCGGACAATCTAAATAATGTTCGGTCAGGTTTAATACAAAGAGAATCATTTGTAACATCTGAACTGTTTGAAGCAGGTGTTTGTCGTCTGCGGCGAGAAAACGCTTTCTCCGCCCGAGCACTATCCATCTGTGCATTTGACGATCCTTCTTCGTCGGTATCATCCGACGAATCGGACATTAACCTTCTCGCAAATCTACTGGTGAGTTTAGAAGATGTGGAACGTGAAGACTTCATATTTGAGACGTCAATCAGTTACAAAGCGGTGTGGTAATATTTTGTTTACGTTATTAAAGAGGTATTAGCACAGACTCAGAACGATCCACCGTATAAAAAGGAAAAATTTCACTGGACACTGATAAGACAAAAAGAGGATATTATATTTAAATAATAGTTTTAAGTTGACATTTAGAATATGGAAAATAGATCAGCACGAATCTGAAACATGTACCTACGTAAAATCCTAACGCCGAGTGAAATGTAAAATTGAGCGTATCCATAAATTACCACAATGCCAGGAACACTGTAATAGTCATGAGGAAGTGAAGGAACGAAGCATCTAATATTCTAATAGTTCAGAACTATCATGTAAGAACTAGGAAGTAGGAATCCGTTCTGATTAAATCTGATGTTCTATAGACGATAGACCATAGAAAAGAGATAGACCATTACTTAAGGATACTTATTAATATACCACGGAATACCTATTACATAGTATTGTGCACTTGTTTTTCACTGTTCGGACTGTTCGGAGTTTACGGTTGGCCGTTGCCGTTTGATTTTAAATTGGACCAATCAACGTCCTGCATAAATAAACAAATAATTTCATAAATAAGCGACCGCTACCAGCCTGCAGCTTGCTGGTAAACAAACTCACTACGAGTCTCTATTAAAGATATCAGAATTTCATGATGATAATAACGTGATGTCGTGATATGTATTTATCAGCTACTGCCCGTCAATACGAACACCACGGTTTCGGGTCTTGTTCTGTGGTTAGGTTTGGTATAATGTTCTGTGGTATAATGGTCCACATCTCTGATATCACTTTGTTATCAGTTATCACACTGTGGCAGACGCACAGATACAATAATAATAAATATTAATACAAAGTTAATAACATTTTTTAATTATTTTCTTGAATGCTTGATTTAAGTAAAAAGAAGTTGTATATTATTGGAGTGTATAATATATTTCATAGTTTAATAACTAGCACAAATGGCAATACCATTTAGATTCTGCTGATTACAACAAATGTAACCATTTTACTAAAATGCAGTCTCAAGAAATTCAACCCAAATATGCAAAATTAAATATAGGTGGTTCTTTATTTTACACCACAATTGGTACTTTGACCAAGCATGACACAATGCTGAAAGCCATGTTTAGTGGTCGGATGAAAGTACTTGCTGATACTGAAGGTACTTCATGACACATTTTATAACATACCTAAATCATGTATTAACAAAATCTTGTTACATTAAAAAAATGTGCAGGTTGGGTTTTAATTGATCGTTGTGGCAAGCATTTCAATTCTGTGTTGAACTTTTTGCGTGATGAACATGTAGCTCTTCCAGATAAGACACATGAAATCGCTGAGCTATTAGCTGAAGCCAAATTTTATTTAATATCACCACTTGTTGATTCTTGTCAACAAGCTTTACGGGCTAGACAATGTAAAATCGAACCTCAATGTCGTATTCCTCTTACATCTTGTAGTGCAGACTTAAGTCAACTTATTACAATGAGTACAAAAGTAAGTAAATATCATATTTTAAACAATATTTTTTATATTTTTTTGTCTTTTGTTTTAGCCAACCGTTAAACTTCTTATAAATAGACATAACAACAAGTATTCATATACAAGGTAAAAAAAATATATAACTACTTATTCCGTGTGATAAATTTTTAATATTTTTTTATTTTCAGTGCTTCTGATGATAATTTACTAAAAAATGTTGAATTATTTGATAAACTTTCATTGCGTTTTGGTTTAAGATTTTTGTTTATAAAAGATGTAAGCGGTTCAAGTGAAATATGTTGCTGGAGTTATTTTGGATTGGCAACTAAAGTCGCTGAAGTTTGTTGCACATCTATTGTATATGCTACAGATAAAAAACATACAAAGGTATTGAGTTTATTTTTATAGCTATATTTGGTTTTAAAATATATTCACTTTTAAATTAATAATATTAATCCTTGTAAACTTTCTATATTATATTTCCTTTGCAAGCTAACTAGAAAGATAAAATATTAACTAACTTATATTTACTTATTTAGGTTGATTTCCCAGAAGCAAGAATATATGAAGAATGTCTTAATCTTATGCTTTATGAAAATCGCACGGAACCAGACCAAGAACTTATGCAAGCTACATCTTGGCGTGGTGCTGTATCGGGTATGTCATCAGCTTATGGAAGTGACGATGAAGAAGAACGAACTCGTATAGGGCTTAGAAAAAGATTGGTATAGTGAGCCACAATCAGCTTTTTGAAAAAACGATTTTAAGTAACAAGTAATGGTAACTAATATACTCAAGTTATATTTTTATTCCTCTTACACATAGCTTTTTTTGAAGCTATATTTGTTATTGCTCTTGTTGGAGGTTAGGTCATAGAAGATTTTCGGTTCAGACAATTACATTTATTCTGATAATTGAATGGACAAAGGCAAAAGTTAGGTTAGACATGCAGTTAACAATTTATTCTCAATAAATGTTAAAATTTCTTTTATATGTTCATATATTATCGTTATAAATTTTTTTATTTGTAAAAATGCATTTTCAGCGGTAAATGTACTACAAAATTATTAGTTTAAATATTTTTGTCATCTGTCGCACTGAGTAAACCGCTGACTAGCTAATTGTTATCTTTGTATATTAATAATTCTTATGAATGCTATATTACAAATTTAAATTAATCCGAATTGAGTTTAAAATAATGATTTTTTGTAAATTTTCTAACATTTCAGTTTAACTTGGTATTGAAATACATGTTTTCTAAATTGTTTATAAATTAATAAATAAATAAATAAAAACATGTTTGTTGTAAAAAATTGTATATTATGGACACAATATTTAAGTAGTATAATACTTATTTTAAATATTTTGTTAAATATATATATTGACAATATTTTATTTGATTAGCAACAATAAACTTTATTTACAATCTTTACATCTGTACAATATGTAGTGATAAAAAAAAATAATTTCAACAAGGCTTTTAGAAAAACTCAAGTTGCAGTTGTAATCTCCCGTGCATCTGTACATGGTAACTGGTGATGAGATCAAGTCGATAATACCTAGTGTTTACAGCTTTATACTTTTTAATACCTAATTGTCATTAACATTTGTCGAGGAAAAAATATCTTGTTAAACAACGAAATCTACCAGTATAACAAAAAGTACTTATTTACTTAACTTAAAATTTCCAAAATAGACTTACATATTCTATGTATCAATGAAAATAATTCTCTTATTAAAAATTGTCTAGTCAGTTAAAATCAGTCAAGTAGAAAGCTTATCAATTTATGTACATAACACATTTAAATACCTTTTTTTTAAGTAGGTATGCTAAAAGAAAATTACATTTTTGAGTAGAGTTTGAGCAATAATATTTGTGTGACAACTATTGATAGTATCCTAGTGTAGTATGAGTGTGTACATTTATCGGGGTAATCCTCAACAGCATACTCAGTAAAGCTCAAAGTTTTAACACTAATGAATATTTACATCATATGTTGTATTGAATATACTTATCACTAAACAGTTTATTTCTCAAAGAACTATGTGTGTACAATACATATTTTACCATTAAGGTGAAACAAAATTTTTTACATACATACAATTGTATTAAACATTCTCGTTTAATCATTTGTTAAAGACTTACATTATTTAACATTAGTAGTATAGATAAATTATAAACATTATTTAACATTAATAGTATGGATAAAATATAAACATTAAATAAAAATAATATATAACTAGTACTTGAACAATTTGAAATTAAAATGACATAATAAAGAATAACATAATACATCGATAAACTTTACAAAAATTATTGCAACTTAATAATTATTTCTTCTATTTCCCGAAAAGCCTCCATCTCCTCTTGAAAATCCTCTACCTCCTCCTCTACCGCCCCTAAATGGCCTGTCACCTCCTTCAGCTCTGTCTCGTTCTTTCTTAGCTTCATACCTCGATGCCATTTCCTGCAACTCTGGAGGTACATCTTGTCCAGATTTTTCCATCACTTCTACTAAATCTTTGGCCTTACCCCAATCTCTTCTGGTCATTAAAGTAATTGCCAGGCCAGTTTTACCAGCTCGCCCTGTTCGTCCTACTCTATGCACATACTCTTCAATATCCTTAGTAAAATCGTAATTTATTACCACTGTAATATCATTGATATCAATACCACGAGAAGCTACATCTGTAGCTATTAAAATATTAACTTCACCATTACGTAAGCTTTCTAAAGCCATTTCACGATCACTTTGTTCACGACCACCATGAATAGATTCAACAATGTACCCCTTCATACATAAATCTGACGAAAGCTGATCTACAGTTACTTTTCGGTTCACAAATATTATAATCTTATCATCTGCACTACAACTTTTCAGAAAATCGTCAAGCCAAACTTCTTTTTCTTCTTCATCCATGATAAGAATATCTTGTTTTACAGTATTGACTGTTGTCAAATCCAATGATCCGACCATAACTTGTATAGGGTTAGTTGTATAGCTTTTAGCAAGACGTTTAACTCCAGGTGGCCAGGTTGCACTGGTCATTATGGTTTGTCTATCTGGCCTAACCCTCAGTAACGAAACACGTATTTGAGGTTCAAAACCCAAATCCAACATACGATCAGCTTCGTCAAGAATCAAAAACGTCACATCAGATAAGTCAATAGCACCGCTCCCAACAAAATCATTAAGTCGACCAGGAGTAGCAATAACGATCTCCACTCCTTTCCGCAAAACTTCTTTTTGCTTTCCAGAACTTGCACCACCATAAATACTCATAGCTTTAATGCCTTTGTAACTATATTTTTTAACCTAAACAAGACAAAACAAAAATAAATACTATGATCCCAACTTATATAAACATATAAAATATATACATACTTCGCTTTCAATTTGTAACACCAATTCTCTAGTTGGAGCCAATACTAATATAGATGGTCCTTTTCGTTCACTACGAGGAGTAGGTTGAAAATCGATATGAATGAAGGCAGGAAGCAAAAAAGCCAATGTCTTGCCTGTTCCAGTTTGTGCGATAGCTATCAAGTCGTGGCCGCTCATGATGACGGGCCACGTCTGACACTGTACGGGGGACGGGGTTTCAAATTTTTGTTTTTCTATTTCTTCCAATATGTCCGGATAATCTTCAAATGCGTGTGAAAATTTCAACACTGGTTTAGGAATTGGCTTAACGTTATTTTCATCGATATATTTGATCATAATGTTGTTCTTGGACATTCTGAAGTCTTCGACCTCCTGTTCAGTCATCTTGGTCACTTCGGGATGTTCTTTATAGAAATCCTTGATAATTGGAGGCAAGGCCGCTAATCTTATTTTAAGGTTTTCTGCTTCTTCTTTCATCAGCTCGTCCCAATTAAAGGTAGACTGAACTGGTACGCTCTGTTCCGATTCTTTTTGCAACTTTTGTTTTATTTTTTCCGGGTCGTTCGCGTCGACGATATCGTTGATGAGCTTTTGAGCATGTTCTTTGGATTTTTTATTCCCCGATATCTTCACAGTTTTCAACCCGTAGGTATCGCTGTCCAAGACCGAGATGAACGCACCGGTTTCCTTTCTCAAGCCTTTGATCACCGACCCACCTTTTCCGATGATCAAGCCCGCGAACTGAGAGTCGATGTCCACGAGCAAATCGTCGGGATTAGTGGGCAACGTTTTCCTGTACTGTTGTTGAGGTTGATATTGTATGTTTTCGGGTGAATCCCAGACTTCGTCTTGATCCATTTCGAAAACGGTTTACGGGAAAAAGCACGTGGCGAAAATATAATGTAGTCCGCTCAGCATGAACTACTCAAATTCCCATTCAAAACTTAACGATCACGGACTGCCGACTGACGAACAACAACAAACCAGCGTCCATCGTCCATGGCGACGTGATAGTATGAATCGTGATAAAAGAACATGGTACGATGGCAACGAACTGAATACTGTCGGAGTTTGCGCAAGTTCTTTGCATCCAGTTCGCCTCATAATGCACTTTGTATATAATATACTGATCATAAAAACCAATTAGAAGCGGCGAACTGGACACAGTTTTGTGTGACGGTCGGCGGGGTAAAGGGTATGCGTATCATAAAGTTGCCATCGTACCATGTTTTTTCTATCATGGTATGAACCAACCTTACGCATACCACAGAACAATACCGACATTATTTTACGGAATATTCTGTATTTCTGTGATGGAAGTTGTAGTCACGTGCGGACAGTGCTAGTAACCATTAGTGAATTTCAGAAATCTTCGGTTATGGCGGGTATTTAAATAAAATTCAAACTCAGATTTCAGCAGACTCAGCAGAGAAAATAGACTGCACTACTACAGTCAGTGGTTTTACGTATTTAAATGCTTAGGCCTTGGAGTCATTGGTGTTTTGAAACACGTAATCGAATACTGTCTTTCAAAAGTAGGTATATCTATTTGAATATAAATACAAATACAGAAATACATTTTCAAAGTATTCAAAAAACTTTAAAAGTACTTTTTTTTGTATATTAAAATAATAATGGTTTATCAAAAATGTATACTTAAAATTATTAACAAATATTTAGTTAAATAATTGAATTGGCTTGCAAGAATTTCTGATGTCACATTATACCTATAATATTATATTGCCAAATTAAAATTCAGTGATATAGATATGAATTTTAGGTTTTATATCACTTACTGTTAAGACTGTTAATAAATATAAATATCTATTGGAATTTGGAACCAAAAATACCTCTACATCAAAAAATAGGTAGATTACGATGTTCCTAGAAAAAAATTATTTAGAGTTTCGGTTCCAATATTTAATATATAAATATAGTCTTATATATTAGTCTTTTACAGTATTGACTACGGTTGCAGTCGTCTCGAGTGTACCTCGTCATTGAGTAAGTTATAAAATGTCAATAATATTTAACTCAAAAAATGTCTTTATTTCCATAAAATTAATACCAATGTAAGGTTTGGGTAATTTGTTCACACTGCTGATGTACTCAAACCTATATAGATCAGTTTATATATTCTTCTTTGTTTCAACCATTATCTGAGACTCCATTCCGATAATTGCAACAAGTACCTAGGCCCCTTTTTCACAATGTCCGATAACGACAACGATCGTAATACCCCAAAACAAAATAAAACAGATTTACTCGTATGTAAATTGAAACTTTAGTGTGATTAAAATAAATTAAATCATTTACCGGAAGCCCGAAGGACTTCCAACTATATAGTCCGCGTGTCCGGAAACTGCTGCAGGAAGCTGCGATGAGACGGGCGCTCCAGGAAACACCTGTTGGCTGTTATTGAAGTTGAAATAAAATTTTAAAAAAAGATAGAAAATATAAGTTTAATGTGTAACACATAGCCCTTCACAAATTCCATACCGGAAGTAATTCGGGCTTCCGTTGTCCACGCATCAAACCATACATATATGTGTACGCATACTATGTGCGACTAAAGTCAGTGCATGATTAGAGCAGTGGAAGGCAGTGAACTACGAACTCGATAATCGTATCCTTCTAAAATTTTTACAGATGTCCAATAAAGAGCAAACATCAACCAAAAATTGGAAATTTAAAACTTTAAGTCACGTTGTACTTCATATTATATTGTTCCATTTGTACAACATTTGACCATGTCTTTATTGGAAGTCCTGTATATTTATAATATAATGATATATAGTATATAATAATATATTGTAATTGTATTTATACAAAAGTGGAAGTCTTAGCAAAACTAAGGTCAAGCAACAAAGTATACGACCTGACGAATATTGTATATAACTATATAAGTATAATGCGTTGACATGAAGACCTGCTTGCACTGTTGAATCTACAAAATTATGTGAAAAGCGTCCGGTCAAGACCAAAAGTCAATATCGAATATTTGAAATTGAAAACTTTAAGTCACGATGTTCTTTTATTGTCATATATTCATACATCCACTTTTTATTTGTATAACGTTTATTTTGCTTAGTTCGTCCTGTGCATATTATAAGATATATACACAATGTGGAAGTCCTAGTCATACTTCGGCCAGGTGATACTTATAAAGTTATAAAGCAACTATACGACCTGACGTCCTGACTTCTGACTCCTTGCAAATTGTGCATATACGTTTGGTATTTTGATATGAACACCCGTCAGGTTAGGTTAGTAAAGGTTAGCTAAGCCCAGTAAAAAACAAACATCAACCAAATATTAGAAATTTAAAACTTTAGGTCACTTTGTTCTTTAATTATCGTGATATATCTTTCTTTATTTCATTTGTATAACGTTTGGCCGTGCAGTGTTGGGCGTCCTGTATAGTTACATAATATAATGTATTAATTAAAAGTGAAATCCTCATAGCAAAACTTTAAGCTGCGCTCAGAAGGTACTAAACAAACTATATACGACCTGACGAATAGTACATAAGTATGGTGCGTTAACACGAAGACCCAACTTCACTGTTGAACCTATAAAAATTATGTAAGTGCAGGACATCCAGTAAAGAGCAAACATCGACCAAGTATTTGTAATTTAATTCTTTAAGTCACGCTGTTATTAAATTATCATAATATATCTTCATTATAATATAGTATAACGTTTGGTCATGTCTGTATTGGGCGTCCTGTATAGGTACATATTATAATACACATACAAAAGTGGGAGTCCTGGACTTTTAACAAAACTTCGCTCGGGCGGTACTATTGTACTAAACAAACTATACGACCTGACGTCCTCACAATAATGGTGCATATAAGTATAATGTTTGTACGTTTGTAAGTTGTAAATTTTCACCGTCTTATATAATCGATTTTGAAATGTTGCATTTGACCGTCCACAAAATATTAAACGAAATTATATTCCATTTGTATATTGGTTTAAATTATGATCTGTACTGTGTATAGTGTTTATCGTTTCATTGCTACGCAATGTCCAATATTGTGGCCAAAATCGAAAATAATATACTTAATACTTATTCTAATATAATTTATTATAATAGCCATGTTATTTCGTAGTTAAGCATAGGTATACTTGAACAAAACATATTTTATTGCTTATAGGATTTTCACATAGCACCCCTCCCTTCTTCACCATGGTTGAACGAATCTGTTTTAATAGTTATTAAAAAGTTAGTAACTTAGTACTATTATAGTATTTTAGTCGTGATAAGATTGTATTAACTGTACATTTTGTACTGCTGGGACAAATTAGTAGTCTAATAATTATTTAGTGTATACTTGTCTAGGATCTACTGAGCTAGGCCGTTAGATAAGATCAGCAAAAGTTTGAATGCAGAATGATCAATATATTTTAGTTATAACTATAGAATAGACAATATTTTAAAATGTGTTTTATTTGAATATTCATTTTGATTTTTGACTTGATATACAAAACTCAAAGGTTTAATCCTTTTTATTTTAAATCACAACTATAGGTATAGTTGTTCAATATATTGTTTTAATTACCTGGTATTTATGAGAATCACCATTTTCACCCAATTTTCTTAATTTTTGGATTCTGAGCAGAGCGATAAATATATTGATTTTACAATGATGAGTTGTGTCATCACCTTTTTAAACAGTAAAAATGTTTATCGCATACTTTATTATACTTATGCTAAACAATATTTATCTTCAACACCATATTTTCTGGTAGGCAAATTAATCTAGTTGGTACTTTGGGAGTCAACATTTTCAAAAGCGTCGAGGAAAATGTAACAAAAATTAAGGTTAAAATTAAACTTAGATTTTTACGCATATTAAGTATGAGAAAAAAATCGATTTTGTTTTTAAATGTAAATCTAAAAAATAACCGTAGGTATATAGATAACATTTTCACTGAATGTTTAGCAATTTTCATGCACCGTAACATCAAAATATTAGGCTCTTTAAGCTATTTATTGGCATAAGAAAATTTCGAATTTTATTAGTTTTTTATTAATTATTATCGAGACAACATTTTTGATTAGGTCAAAAACTTCATAATGCAAATTAACTTTTCTCATGAGTTTTTGTAAGTAGAAATTAAAAAAAAAGTTTAACATAAATCCACAATCATTTTTTAAGATCGTCTGAAGTTAAAATTTTGACAAAATTCGTAAAAATAACTAAAATTGCAAATTATTTCTTAATCATAATAAATGTTCTTTTTATATCTAAGATTTGAACATTTAGTACATGATTCCTCATAAGTTTGTCTAAAAATAAAAAAAATATATAGTATCTCTACCGGAGTCAAATTAATATAAAATACAATATAAATACTATAAAATAACTAAAATTGTTATTCTTCGTTTAAGGTTTAACAATCTAATTTCATTCAAATTTGAACTGGAAATGGTTATAAAAAAAATATTGGGTAAGCAAATAGCTATACCTAATAAAAACTTACGATAAACCTTGTTTCAACCATTTTGATTATGCGACAATTTTTTATTGACATACCTATATAATGCTTTTATGTCTGTATTACAATTTGATAAAATGTTCTATTATTTAAATTTTTTCCTTTAAAAAATTGGTTGTTTTAATGAAAAAATATTATTCATTTTGAAACTAATTTATAAAAATAAAGAAGTTATTTTGGAAAAATTATGTTTTGATAACACTCAAAATTCACAATAATATCTGTGACCCACTGATTGAATATTGGTAATTTGTATTTTCTAATAAATGTTTGTGGTCCTCACTCCTCAGAATTATCCTCAGCAACATATTTATTTAAGGATAACCGCCACTGACAATAATTATTATTTTTTTTTTATGTTATTGGATAATTTTAAAGTAATGTCACCCATTGGAAAAAATGGAAGAGAATAATATTTTTGAGGTTATGACATATCAATTTGTCTAAATATTGTCACAAAACAATTTAAACATAATTTAAATGTACAAAATGTTTTTGTTTATTTTGAAAGTTAAATAAAAAGTCAAATAACAATAAAATATAAAACAGATATGTCATACCCTCAAAAATATTATCCTCTATAATTTTTGTAATAGTTGATTAAAAAAATATAACTCTAAGGTTTTAGATTAATCAAATATCATAAAAAACGATTTTAGGTGAAAGCATTTTATGTGCTGCGCATGGGTCTGATAAAAAAAACACATATCAAGCTTACATCCTCTTCATACAATTTCTAATTTAATTCTTCATTAACAGCACAGTAGACACTGCAGGGAAAGGATCCTACCTACACTTACATTTACAAATATTTAAAACTATTTACTTATTTTAAAGTATTTTTTATAATGTTACGTAACTATTATGATATTTCCCATCTCCCACATTACATTCCTGATTTCAGAACTGCTCAGCATCAATCATCATAACGAACAAATGATATGCTAGTGAAGCCGCGGCTCATAGCTAATATATTATCGAATTCCCTATAGCCTATAATATAAATATGTTCCCAATAAAATATAGACAGAAGTAGATAACTTTGTACTATGTTCAACATAATTTTTTCAAATTGTTAATCATAAATTCACACTGTTTATTAAACATCCAAAGATTTAAAATATTCAAATCAAACAAAATACGGTTTTCAAGGTACTTGAGGTCTTGAAAAACTAATTTTAATGTATACAAAACAAATTAATTGATTCACATATTTATTATTTTTTGGCATACAATTTAGACATTTAGTTAGGATAAAAAAAATAGCTTTCATTTTTAAAAATGAATGCAATTTTGTAACAATAATAATTTTTAAACCTATAGGTAACATATAATAAAATTTATCTACAATAACAATTTGATACATTTAATTTTGTCAAATGACAAGATGATTAGTCAAGAAACAAATATATAATATATACATAATGATAATGAATCATAGTCGAATCATTATTAATGATATTATTTTTAAATAAAAATACGGACATCCACACTAAAAATATTAAATACATTTTAAAAATTCACTAATATAGTTGTCTTAGTATCTTATTAAAGAATAGAGTTATATGTTATAAAATATAAATCATAACAAATATATAGGGTAAATAATTAATTTCATAAAATATTGACAAATATGTAATCAAAAATACTTAAATTATTTATTTCAATTCGCACCATTAGAATTGTGAACTGAGATCACAAGTTGTTACTTGAACTCTTGTTGAACCAAATTATAAAAATAAGAATTTTTATCCTCTAAGAGTACATTTGGAGACTCAAATTCTATTACTTTCCCATTGTCCATCACTAATATTCTACAAAAAATAAAATATGTATAAATCATGGATTAGAAATTAATTAGTTTTATGT
The DNA here is from genome assembly GCA_027563435.1 of Nasonovia ribisnigri. Classification (NCBI taxonomy): domain Eukaryota; kingdom Metazoa; phylum Arthropoda; class Insecta; order Hemiptera; family Aphididae; genus Nasonovia; species Nasonovia ribisnigri. The sequence continues at coordinate 105,150 of JANEHU010004533.1, forward strand.
TTAACAAATTATAGATATACCGATCACTATCCATCACTGTGCGAATTCTATGTGCAATAGTTATAACAGTACTATGCTTAAATGCAGTTCTTATTGTTTCTTGAATTTTGCGATCAGTCATTTCGTCTACGTTTGCAGTTGCTTCATCCACACATACTACTTTTGCATTCTTTAGTATCGCTCTCACTAAGCACAACAATTGTTTTTCACCCACAGATAAGTTAATACTGTCTCCTAAGTAACACCCCAAACCGCCTAAACGTTTAACAGTAGCTACTAAATGACAGCGTTGCAATGCAGACCATATATTTGAATCCATATACTCTTTAAACGGATCAATGTTTTCACGTATAGTACCATCAAACAAAAACGGATCTTGAGGTATTACACATAAACGGTTTCTGAAAAATAAGCAGAGCACATGGTATTACTTTAAATGTTAAGATATTATAACATTTTTAAATCAAACTAAATATAAGTATTTAATATTTATATATACCTTATTTGTCGTGAAGAAATCTTAGAAAGGTTCACAGCATCTATAAAAATAGCACCACTGCTAATATCACACATTTTACACAAAGCAGCTAATAAAGAACTTTTTCCAGCTCCTGTTCGTCCAATTACACCAATCTTTTCTGAGGAAGTAGTTTCAAATGAAACCCCATTCAAAGACATTGGACCATCATGCCTAAAAATTAAAATGTATAAAATATTCCAAAGCATAATATTAAAATTTTAATAATTTACCTATATTTAAGAAAAACATTGGAAAATTGTATGATTCCATTTGTTGGCCATGCAAAAGGCGGCGAAACAAAGTCTTCAACATCAGTCTCGTTCTCTATGTTTTCAGAATAACCAAGAACACGTTCTAAACTTATCATATCACATTCTGTTGATGCAATGGCACTCACTAATCCTCCAAGCATATTTGTCAATGTTAATGCATAAGTCAATGACAACCCAAGATATCCTATGAATAAGAATTTCAAGTTATATCATTCATAACACAAACAAGTAACAAATAGTAAGTATGCAAACTCATATTGATTAATTTTTAAAAATGTTTTTGTTTTTCAAGACAATGATATTTAGGATTGTTAAATGGTTGAAATTCTAAAATTTAAACAAAATTCTATTTTAATCAATCCATAAAATTATAATGAATACAAACCTGCATTAGTGAGATTCCATTGATGAATAAATACAGAGATTGAACTTATAAATAGTAATATAGTTATTCCTATGATTCTTAATCGGAAATTAAACCATAAAGACGCCAAGTGTGAAGAAAATTCAGCTTTTAAATAGTTTTCAAGTTTGTCTTCATTTTCTCGTTCAAATCTAAACATTTCATAAAAATCATAAATTCAAATTTAAGTAATTGATTATATTTTGTTGTTATAAAATAATTTTCTATGATCAACATTAACCTGGATACAGCTCTAAAAGCACGTATTGTTGCTAACCCCTGTAATGATTCATTTATATGGTTATAAAGTGGCGACAGTGCAACAGTTGATATACGTCTAAGTTCACGAGATGAATTTCTGTATCGCATTTGCAATTTATAATATACAGGAGTAAGTATCACAGCAATAATTATAGCCCAAGGTACACCAAATATAATGGAGCCTAGAGTACCAATTACATGAAAAAATTGGGCTAGAAAAATATTTAATATGAATGGTAATGAATCATCAATAACATTTGTGTCTGATGAAAATCGATTTAATATTCTACCAAGAGGATTTACATCAAAAAATGTAGTTTTTACCTGTATAGAAAATAAAAAATATTATTGATACATGAAAAATAAAAGGTAGTAGTATAGAAATTAAATATTAATACATACATTCATAATAGAAGTCAACAAGCGGTCGTGAATTATTTTACAAGCCTTAATTCCACCATATGCAAATATAAAGGCTCTAAAAAATGTGGCTACAGAGTTTACCATACCAATTAAGGTATAAATATATAAATATTTATTGTTTTCATCTTGTAAACTTTTAAAATCATTATCAGCATTATCTGAAACAAATTAAAAATTAAAATTAATGATACAGTTATAATTTGTATGATACAACTCAGAGGACATAAATATATTGTTATATAGTCTGGTCCAAATTAGAGTTTTTAATTTAACATTAAATTGTGTTTTTTACTAACTATAATGTTTATTTGTTATTTCATTGACCCAGTGAGATAACCATAAATCTGATAAATTTCGTGAACCCTAGAATGTATAAAAAATAAAAACTATTAAAATGTCTAACTTATGACAAACAAATTGCTTTTTTGTATGTACCTATACTCTGTTCAACAAGACAGCACACAGCACTTTTACCAAAACTGTTCATCACTTAGAGATCATAGCTGCATTTTCCTGACTTTACCTTACACCATGTGAGTAAACCGCGGAGAGGTGATATAACATTATCGGCAAACATAATACGACCGGGGGGAGGACATTATGGGAATGGTACTGGTGTAAGCGCAGTAGCCATGTGCTCTTTGTTGAACAAAGTATTTTTTATATAAAATGTTAAGTACAATACTGTTTATTTAAAATATGACAAATTCACTTTACCACCCCATGCAAATTTTTCAATTTTTAACCAGAATTTGTCGGTCCAACTTAATTTCTAAGTTATGATTTTTGGAAGTTGGCAATTTTGCGTTTTTTACACATTCACACAATTCACAATGCTCTATTTTCTGCGCTTATAACAAATTTTTCAATTATTTTTTTTGAAAACTGAAAATTTACATTTTAAAAACGATGGTGCAGTATAAAATTGTCAGAGATGATTAGTTTTGAAGTTATAGATTAATTTAATCTAATATAAAAGGGGAAGTTATGTCGTACAGTATGGGCAGTGGGTTAAAATAAGTAACATAAGTATACAGTAGTATATATTAATAAACATATGTTTCAAGAAAAAATAGAAAAAATTATGAAAGTCGTGATAAACATGGCATTATGCTCTTGAGTAAAAAACACAAAATTGCTGACTTCCAAAGCTATAACTTCAAAACCAAGCCCAATTGACAAATTCTAATTGCACCATTCTTCTTAAGTATCTAATATAAGAAAATTCAAAATCAAAAGATCGAAAAATTTGTTTGGGGTGGTAAAGTCCAATTTGTATGTACCAGGTACCTGCATAATGACCATAGCAAAAAGTAGCAGAAATACAATTAAATTTCCAACAGATTTCCAATATCGTTTATAAACAGAAGAATCAACCACTCCTTCTTCTTGGTGTTCTATGTCATTCATATCATTTTTAATTTCTGATTCTTTAATTGGGGTCCAATCATCCATAGTCAAGTATGAGTTACTATTTGCTTCATCAAATTTGACATTCACAGCTTTTACGTCATAATCATTAAGCACTTCAAAAGGCCGTCCTTGATTTACAATTGTACCGTTATTCATTATTAGCACCCAATCAGCTGAGAGTAAAAATTGACTATTATGGGTACAAATAATACGCGTTTTATCTTTAAGTAACCCATTAATACAATGTGTATATAGATGTTGAGCAACATTAATATCTACTGAAGCAAATATGTCATCCATTAAATACATAAATTTGTTCTGCAAAAAAATCAGTACAATATATTATATTAATTTTAGAAGTAATTATTAATTAAAAAAATGTTATTAAATATATTTAGGATTTTCAATGCTGGGAGAAAATTTATTCAAGTAGGAAAATCTGTCTTTTATATTATTTTTAGTATTTAGCTCAATTTCAGCAGTGGTATACACAATACCTGAGACCATTACTGGTATTATTATTTTATAATAATATACTAAAACTCTATATATTAAATAAATAATAAACAAATTTAGCAATTATGAAATTGGGAGTATTCTATAGGACATATACTATGCATTATATTTCAAATTTATCAATTACATTGATACAACTTAATTAAAATGTTTGGTATTAATTTTGTCTGCTGTCTAATTCACACTTTTTGACTACCACACAGCTACTGAGTCATTGATATCATGCCGACAATGATATTATTTAATCATATGTTTTAACAAATATTTAGATATATATATATTTTTTGTATTATTAAAAAACATTAGTTTTACATCAATTATGTATTTTTTATATATTTTAATTAGGTCAATATAAAAAAACATGTGGCAGACCGCATATGATAATAATACCAAATGTTTTACCTACAGTATTTTTTACATTGAATTTTATGATTTTCAAACAATTATAATACATTTAATTAATTTATGGGGATAAAAATAGTAAGATTTTTGAAAAGTTTATTTTATTCTATTTTTTTTTAGTCATAATTTAATAGTTATTACCTGATACACAGCACGGGCAAGAGCTAAACGAGCTTTTTGACCACCACTCAGAGTTACTCCAGATTCACCAATAAGAGTTAAATCACCTCTAGGAAATTCTTGTAAGTCCTTAACTAAACCACAACTTTTTATGACTGTTCTACAAATAAAATAAAACATTTTTAAAACTAATAATGCACAAATATTGTCAAAGCACTTGACTGACCATCAGCAGCAAAAGCTGACGACAACTGATTTATCAGAGTGTATGGTTCGAGTGACTGACCAAACCAGACAAAAATCAGTTGCAGCTTAAGGTTGTGCCTTTATGAAATAGATTATAGTTGTAAATGGGTTATAATTTTATTTTAAATGTTATGAAATTTGTTGTCTGTGTCTTACACATGTGTAACATTAGAAAATGTATGTACCAAATTTTTACTACTGTTTATAATAAGTTAACAAAAGAGAACATTTAGATAATATTATTAAATTTAAAGAAAAGAAGCAAAATAAGTTTTTTTAATGTTTTTCAATTTATACAAATCGTTAATATTAAATAAATAAATGATAAAAATGTATTTTCTCCTCTACAAATTTGATAATATGTACATTTTTTCTTATATTACTAAGAGGACATGGCATCAGTATGTGTTGTCTCTGTCTTACAAGTACGTATCATACCAACTTTCACGCTCGGCAGATAACGTTCACCTCCATTAGTTTAATAATTAGAATTAATTGATCTCTAATAAAATTTGAAGGTAAGATTATTAACTAGGCAATGTCATAGGTTTATAATTATGTTTTAATTTTAAAGCGATTTATAATATTTTTAAGATGAACATACAATGTACAATTTTCAAATACTCATAACTCGCTTTAAAATTAAAATATAATAAAAAGGCTAGTAAGTAGCTAACTGTAGTAAGAGTTTGATATATATATTTACAATGTTAACACACGTGATTAAAGTGTCCTTTTAAAATGTATAAATTAAAATAATTTGTCATTGTCTACCATAGGTATCAAATTTTTTTTTTTTTTATGTAACCAATATTATATGCCAATTCACATCCAAACTATAGAATATAGTAAATCAATAAATGTGTATTTTTATATTTTATCAAAAGTGAATAAATATTACTTGTATTTTTCTAAGCTGAAATTCTGACCAAATAGAATATTATCTTTAATAGTTCCTTTTTGAATCCATGGGGTCTGTGCAACAAATGCAAATCCTAAAAAAGAAGTAAATGTATAATATATTTTAGTATATAAATAAAAACACAATATGAAATAACATTTAGACTTAACCATCTCTCATATTTGATGATGCAATCATTCCTTCGTCTTTGTTAATTTCAGCTAAAATGCCGGCCAATAGAGTTGATTTTCCACTGCCTACAGGTCCAACAATACCAACAAAAGATCCTTTGGCAACAGAAAAATTTATATTTGTAAGTTGGAATGATCTAAGGCCCCAGTTGAAAGAACACTTTGCCAATGACACAGCATTATCAAATGTTTTTCCATACTGGACTGGCATTAGACTATAATAAGACTGTGTCTGTAGGTCATCTATCTGAAAAATAAATTTATCAAAAGTATAAAATTCATTGATACACTTTTATGTAAAAATATTATTAATTACTTCAATTAAACGTTGAATTCTTTTAACAGACACCCAAGCTTCAGTGACACCATTCAGTATCCAAGGAAAAGCATTTAATGGTGTAATTAACATATGAAGTAGAGCCATACTGGTGAAAACCTAACATATTTTAAAATATAGTTTTTCATATACATTAATCTTAATGGTTAGACTTTGGTATACACTAACTTTTGATGCTGTTAGTTGACCTCCAAGAAAAATATAAGTTGAAAAAGTCAACATTGATATTGTTACTGGAGTTGTAGCCCAAAAATAAACACACAAAGCGTCCAGATATTTCCTTTTTTTCAGGTTTAATACTTCTAGTTTTCGATAATCTAAAAACAATACAGTTTTAACTAGAACATAATAAGATACGAAAATATAGCATAACATACCGCTAACTTTGTCAATAAAATATTTTTCCCAAACATGAAATTTAATTACTCGAATACCTCTTATAATTTCAGACATTAATTTAACACGTTTATCTTTTTCTGTCATCAATTTTCCAGTTAATTTACCTATAAAAAAATAATTAAACAACAGTCAGTTTTTATTTTTATTATTTATAACAGTATGCATTATATTTAAATACACACGCATACCTATATTTGAAGTAATAATCTTGTTAACAGGTATCAGTAAAATAGATACAAATACTCCTGACAAGAAAGCGATTCCCAATTGTTGATAAAGTAAGTATAGAACAACAATCAACTAAAACATGAAAGTAAATTAAGTAAGTTCAGTTAAAATACATAGATATTTTATAATTTTACTTGAAAAGGTACACTCCACATAGAATGGAAACTATTGCAAGCGTTTACTAAATTAGTGGTATCAGTACTTATAAAATTAACTATTTCCCCAATACTAAAAAAAAAATGTAAACATTATATATACAATAACATCAATTAAATGTATAATATAATAAAAAACTTGACACAATTTCAATTACCTAAATTTGTTCAGCATTACAGTGTTTAATTCTAATGTTTTTTTATAAATCATTGTGACTAAGGCACCTCTGATTTTTATTCCAATCATGTGTATTTGGTAATCATAATGTGCACCAAATAATGTACCTTAAAAAAAAAAATTATTTAAAAAATTAGGGGTAATTCACCAAATTCTTAGGAGAGGCTTCACTAATATTTTTCATAAGTATAATATCATGTAAAAAGAAGTCAAGAGAAATGTATTAAGCTTGTATAAATACATAGTATATTGTATTGTTTGATCAATTCAAAAGTATAAAAGATTAGTTACCCACGAAATTATCATATATTTTTTTAAATTTACTTCTTTCTTAGCATTTAATTATAATTCAAATTATACCTTTTCAAATTAATATCAAATTGTTGTTTTCAATTTCTGAAAATTGAATTCAAAGAAATAAATAAAACAATTTTATATTTATTCTTACTTATTAGTGACATTAAAACAAGCCCTGCCATGTATATATATCCATGACTATTCGGTTCTTCATGATGCGATACAAATGTAATCAGTTTACTTAAAAAAATAGGAGCTGCAAATCCAAAAATGTCTGCAAATAATTTTAGTAATCCAATCCCATAAAATTGTTTTCCATAACATTTATGTAGAGCTTGTAGCAATGATATTTTTGGTACTCTGGATTGATGGTCAGAAGGCAAATGAATCGGTGATGAAGCTGTCACAGATGGCTGATGTCTGAAGACTTCTTCCACCTTAGCTGATACATTTACTGGGGTCAGCCATTCGGGTAAATCAAACAAATCGTTTGTATGATGCAATCTTTTGTTGTCTCCTTTAGTAATTAAATTACCAACCCAACCGAAGGTGAGCCAGGACATAAAACCATAGTGTTCATTATCACATGCCATACCCAAATAGTATGGATCAAATTCATCATTGAAACGACTATATGATGATGTCATTATAGAACGTCTCTCAAGTGATTGCTAAAAGTAATAACATTAATATACAGATTAGATACTGGATACATTAAATTATTTACATCCATAGACATACCTAATTATTTTCATAAAATTAGATTATCAGTGCATACTGTATTGTATAAATTACTTGAACTGTGTAGAAAATTAAAACTTTTCTTTGTGTTTAAAATAAATAAAATATTAAATTAAGAAATTAAGATTTCACATCAAATTATTTTTTTTGTTTATGAATGTATACATTTTGACATCCATTAAAAATTATAGATTATTACCTAATAATACAAATATATAATTACGTTTTAAAGAAATAACTAATTTTAAGCAAATAAAATATACCTAATACGATAATTTTTAAAAAAATAAAAGTGATCCCAAAAGAATTACCTGGGCAAGAAAACGAAGTCTGTCAACATGTCTTATTCTTACAGTGTCTTCTTTGAAGAGCATGGTAATGAAATAAAACGCTTGAAGCATCCAATTGAATAATGTGAACCACAATCTTGCTTGTAAAATAGGTACATAATTACTTTCGACAAATACTACGAAAGTGCTATGTAAGGATATAAATGATGATAAAAAACATAAAAGCCAAGCAGTTATTACCACTTTTGAACCTCTTAAGCTTGTTCCCAAATGATGGCGTATACATACTATGTATAATGTATGTACCAACCATGTAAAACATTGGATTACTAAAACTAAATTTTCGATTGGATACAGTTGGCTTTCAGAGAATTCGTAAACTTCCCAAATTAGTTGAACTGCTGGTAACATTGACAGCATACTAGCAATAATTATACGGCCACGAAGAATATTGGTTTCACGTCTCGTGCGTATTATCCAATCAGACAGATGAGCACAGTAATATGTAGATGTCAACAAGAATATAAACAGAATAGGCAGGCGAATGACTGCCATTTCTCCACATATACTCAACACATACCCCGGGCGAAATATTGGAACAAAATCGTCGGGACCACAGAGTTCGGTCCAGTTCCAAGTAACTTTCATATTTAAACTAAAAAAAATTAAAAATGTTTTAATATCACATACTTGATGTGCACACAATAGATATTATATTTCAAATGATTTAGTTAAAACTTTAAACATACGCCATAATAATTTAGTGCATCCAATATTATCAAATGATCATTATTCAGATGTCAATAGTGTAATACGTGTGTAAGTTGACATATTCACAGGAAACCATTTCCGTATAACACTTCATATTATTACGTTCATACTTTAGACAAATCGATCAACAGACTTCACATAACTCGGAACAACTATTTACTGTTTACACAGCATTGCGGAGGTACAACAGTTCAAGCTTCAAATACAAATTGGAAATTTTATGAATTAGATTCAGCTTTAATTTAGCAGCTACACATTTGTAATTTTAGTACACAATCAAAGAAAAATGATAAGGATTTTGGTACTTATCTTATCACTATGTTTTTTTTTGTTTATCGTTGTCCGTGGGTGGTAGATGTTATCAGCTGATATCATTATTTATATTACAGCCACAGAATAGATGATAGTTTCACAGATTTCTACATAATTTCTAGTCTAGAACATGACAAAATAGATTTTTCTATTCTATCCATTGACTATTTTAAATTTTTGTCATGGTATAGAAGTCTGTGTGAAATGCATTTAAAATATTACGAATACAAGTTCCACGACCGGTATCTACCCAAAAATGGAAATACTGCAGTGACTAGCAGTGGCTACTAATATTTTTTAAATGAAAAGGTAGGTACGCACAAGGCATATATATATATCTATATTAATTTTGACTTAAATACCAGTACATAAACAAACAAATATAATCACATGAAAAAAATAATATAAAATAGTTGTAAACAGTAGTGGCATGATTGATACAAGGCCGGTTATATGTATGTGAAAAGTAAAAAGTTGCAGTTAAAGAGGTAATCACTGATACTTTCACTGTGATTTATATTATCACAGTAGCAAATTCACAGTGTGATAAAAATATTTCACAGTTTACCATCAGGTCTCCGGCAATCCGAGAGACCGCACCGTCGCGAATATAGGTACTAGAGGTCTTGAGAATCTAATTTTAATGTATACAAAACAAATTAATTGATCAACAAATTATTTATTATTTTTTGACATACAATTTAAACATTTAGTTAGAATAAAAAAAAATAGCTTTCATATTTAAAAATGAATGCAATTTTGTAACAATATTTTTAAACCTATTGGTAACATACTAACATATAATACAATTTATCAACAACAACAATTTGATACATTTAATTTCATTAAATTACAAGTTTATGAGTCATAAAAAAATATATAATATATGTATTATGTATAGATATACATAATACATAATAATAATGAATCATTATTCATGATTAATGAGTATTTTAATAAATAAATATAGTTATAAAATAAAATATAAAAAATAACAAATATACAGAGTAAATAATTAATTTGATAAAATATTGACAAATATGTAATCAAAAATACTGAAATTATTTATTTCAACTTCCACCGTTAAAATTGTGAAACAGTGATCAAAAGTTGTTACTTGAATTTTTGTTGAACCAAATTATAAAAATAAGAATTTTTATCCTCTAAGAGTACATTTGGAGACTCAAATTCTATTACTTTCCCATTTTCCATCACTAATATTCTACAAAAAATATAATATGTATAAATCATGGATTAGAAATTAATTAGTTTTATGTATAAAAAATTAAAGACATACCGATCACTATCCATCACTGTGCGAATTCTATGAGCAATAGTTATAACAGTACTATTCTCGAATGCAGTTCTTATTGTTTCTTGTATTTTGCAATCAGTCATTTCATCTACATTTGCAGTAGCTTCATCTACACATACTACTTTTGCATTCTTTAGTATCGCTCTCACTAAGCAAAACAATTGTTTTTCACCCACAGATAAGTTAATACTGTCTCCTAAGTAACACCCCAAACCGCCTAAACGTTTAACAGTTGCTACTAAATGACAGCGTTGCAATGCAGACCATAGATTTGAATCCATATACTCTTTAAACGGATCAATGTTTTCACGTATAGTACCATCAAACAAAAACGGATCTTGAGGTATCACACATAAATGGTTTCTGAAAAATTAGCGGAGCACATGGTAAAACTTTAAATGTTAAGATATTATAATATTTTTAAATCAAACTAAATATAAGTATTTAATATTTATATATACCTTATTTGTCGTGAAGAAATCTTAGAAAGGTTCACAGCATCTATAAAAATAGCACCACTGCTAATATCACACATTTTACACAAAGCAGCTAATAAAGAACTTTTTCCAGCTCCTGTTCGTCCAATTACACCAATCTTTTCTGAGGAAGTAGTTTCAAATGAAACCCCATTCAAAGACATTGGACCATCATGCCTAAAAATTAAAATGTATAAAATATTCCAAAGCATAATATTAAAATTTTAATAATTTACCTATATTTAAGAAAAACATTGGAAAATTGTATGATTCCATTTGTTGGCCATGCAAAAGGCGGCGAAACAAAGTCTTCAACATCAGTCTCGTTCTCTATGTTTTCAGAATAACCAAGAACACGTTCTAAACTTATCATATCACATTCTGTTGTAGCAATGGCACTCACTAATCCTCTAAGCATATTTGTCAATGATAATGCATAAGTCAACGACAACCCAAGATATCCTATGGATAAGAATTTCAAGTTATACTCTTATACTTGATAACACAAACAAGTAACAAATAATAACTATGCAAACTCATATTGATTAATATTTAAACATATATTTTGTTTTTCAAGACAATGATATTTAGGATTGTTAAATGGTTGAAATTCTAAAATTTAAACAAAATTCCATTTTAATCAATCCATAAAATTATAATGAATACAAACCTGCATTAGTGAGATTCCATTGATGAATAAATACAGAGATTGAACTTATAAATAGTAATATAGTTATTCCTATGATTCTTAATCGGAAATTAAACCATAAAGACGCCAAGTGTGAAGAAAATTCAGCTTTTAAATAGTTTTCAAGTTTGTCTTCATTTTCTCGTTCAAATCTAAACATTTCATAAAAATCATAAATTCAAAATTAAGTAATTGATTATATTTTGTTGTTATAAAATAATTTTCTATGATCAACATTAACCTGGATACAGCTCTAAAAGCACGTATTGTTGCTAACCCCTGTAATGATTCATTTATATGGTTATAAAGTGGCGACAGTGCAACAGTTGATATACGTCTAAGTTCACGAGATGAATTTCTGTATCGCATTTGCAATTTATAATATACAGGAGTAAGTATCACAGCAATAATTATAGCCCAAGGTACACCAAATATAATGGAGCCTAGAGTACCAATTACGTGAAAAAATTGGGCTAGAAAATTATTTAATATGAATGGTAATGAATCATCAATAACATTTGTGTCTGATGAAAATCGATTTAATATTCTACCAAGAGGATTTACATCAAAAAATGTAGTTTTTACCTGTATAGAAAATAAAAAATAGTATTGATACATGAAAAGTAAAAGGTAGTAATATAGAAATTAAATATTAATACATACATTCATAATAGAAGTCAACAAGCGGTCGTGAATTATTTTACAAGCCTTAATTCCACCATATGCAAATATAAAGGCTCTAAAAAATGTGGCTACAGAGTTTACCATACCAATTAAGGTATAAATATATAAATATTTATTGTTTTCATCTTGTAAACTTTTAAAATCATTATCAGCATTATCTGAAACAAATTAAAAATTAAAATTAATGATACAGTTATAATTTGTATGATACAACTCAGAGGACATAAATATATTGTTATATAGTCTGGTCCAAATTAGAGTTTTTAATTTAACATTAAATTGTGTTTTTTACTAACTATAATGTTTATTTGTTATTTCATTGACCCAGTGAGATAACCATAAATCTGATAAATTTCGTGAACCCTAGAATGTATAAAAAATAAAAACTATTAAAATGTCTAACTTATGACAAACAAATTGCTTTTTTGTATGTACCTATACTCTGTTCAACAAGACAGCACACAGCACTTTTACCAAAACTGTTCATCACTTAGAGATCATAGCTGCATTTTCCTGACTTTACCTTACACCATGTGAGTAAACCGCGGAGAGGTGATATAACATTATCGGCAAACATAATACGACCGGGGGGAGGACATTATGGGAATGGTACTGGTGTAAGCGCAGTAGCCATGTGCTCTTTGTTGAACAAAGTATTTTTTATATAAAATGTTAAGTACAATACTGTTTATTTAAAATATGACAAATTCACTTTACCACCCCTTGCAAATTTTTCAATTTTTAACCAGAATTTGTCGGTCCAACTTAATTTCTAAGTTATGATCTTTGGAAGTTGGCAATTTTGCGTTTTTTACGCATTCACACAATTCACAATGCTCTATTTTCTGCGCTTATAACAAATTTTTCAATTATTTTTTTTGAAAACTGAAAATTTACATTTTAAAAACGATGGTGCAGTATAAAATTGTCAGAGATGATTAGTTTTGAAGTTATAGATTAATTTAATCTAATATAAAAGGGGAAGTTATGTCGTACAGTATGGGCAGTGGGTTAAAATAAGTAACATAAGTATACAGTAGTATATATTAATAAACATATGTTTCAAGAAAAAATAGAAAAAATTATGAAAGTCGTGATAAACATGGCATTATGCTCTTGAGTAAAAAACACAAAATTGCTGACTTCCAAAGCTATAACTTCAAAACCAAGCCCAATTGACAAATTCTAATTGCACCATTCTTCTTAAGTATCTAATATAAGAAAATTCAAAATCAAAAGATCGAAAAATTTGTTTGGGGTGGTAAAGTCCAATTTGTATGTACCAGGTACCTGCATAATGACCATAGCAAAAAGTAGCAGAAATACAATTAAATTTCCAACAGATTTCCAATATCGTTTATAAACAGAAGAATCAACCACTCCTTCTTCTTGGTGTTCTATGTCATTCATATCATTTTTAATTTCTGATTCTTTAATTGGGGTCCAATCATCCATAGTCAAGTATGAGTTACTATTTGCTTCATCAAATTTGACATTCACAGCTTTTACGTCATAATCATTAAGCACTTCAAAAGGCCGTCCTTGATTTACAATTGTACCGTTATTCATTATTAGCACCCAATCAGCTGAGAGTAAAAATTGACTATTATGGGTACAAATAATACGCGTTTTATCTTTAAGTAACCCATTAATACAATGTGTATATAGATGTTGAGCAACATTAATATCTACTGAAGCAAATATGTCATCCATTAAATACATAAATTTGTTCTGCAAAAAAATCAGTACAATATATTATATTAATTTTAGAAGTAATTATTAATTAAAAAAATGTTATTAAATATATTTAGGATTTTCAATGCTGGGAGAAAATTTATTCAAGTAGGAAAATCTGTCTTTTACATTATTTTAAGTAATTTTATGGTTTGTTATAAATTATAAATTATTGTATTTTAGAATTAGATAACAGTGTGTGATTACTATGTTTGCATATTATTGAATCATTATATGTTTTACATAATAATATTTAATATATATATATTTTTTCATATTATTGCTACATTAATTATATATATATATATTTGACCTTATATGACACACCAAATGTTTTATTTACAGTATTTCTTACATTGAATTTTATGATTTTCAAACAATAATAATACATTTAATTAATTTATGGGGATAAAAATAGTAAGGTTTTTGAAAGGTTTATTTAATTGTAAACTTTTTAGTCATAATTTATTAGATATTACCTGATACACAGCACGGGCAAGAGCTAAACGAGCTTTTTGACCACCACTCAGATTTACTCCAGCTTCACCAATAAGAGTTAAATCACCTCTAGGAAATTTTTGTAAGTCCTTAACTAAACCACAACTTTTTATGACTGTTCTACAAATAAAATAAAACATTTTTAAAACTAATAATGCACAAATATTGTCAAAGCACTTGACTGACCATCAGCAGCAAAAGCTGACGACAACTGATTTATCGAAGTGTATGGTCCGTGTGACTGACCAAACCAGACAAAAATCAGTTGCTGCTTAAGGTTGTGCCTTTATGAAATAGATTATAGTTGTTAATGGATTATAATTTTGTTTTAAATGTTATGTCTCTGTCTTACACCATGTGTAACATAAGAAAATATATGAGACCATTTACATAATATTATAAACATCATTATATATTATAAATTTATAAGAATGAATTAACCTCTTATAACATTTAAAGGTAAGATTATTATCTAGGCTTATTAGTATATTTTAATTTTAAAGTGATTTATAAGTATTTAAGATGTATAAAAAATGTACAATTTTCAAATACTCATAACTCGCTTTAAAATTAAAATGTAATAAAAAGCCTAGTAAGTAACTAACTGTAATAAGAGTTTGGTATGTAGATTTTCAATATAAAAATAGTAGCAAAACGATAGGTAGGTATGTACCTACAAAATAATATTGTCTATAAACCGGGTTTATCACTATAACTGACTGAAATTCACCGGTTATCTTATAACTGACGTTCAGCGTTAAACGATCTTGGTGAAATCCGTTTAAATTAATTAATTTGTTTAAATAGATAATCAGCGTTTTCAAAAACGATAAACGCCGTTCTTACGTTGGTGATAGCGGCCCTAACACATGTGGTTATGGTGTCCTTTTAAAATGTATAAATAATTAATTTGTCATCGTCTACCATTGGTATCAATTTTTTTTTTTTTTTTAAGTAACCAATATTATATGCCGATTCGCACAAAAACTATAGAATACAATAAATCAATAAATGTGTATTTTTATAATTTATCAAAAGTAAACAAATATTACTTGTATTTTTCTAAGCTGAAATTCTGACCAAATAGAATATTATCTTTAATAGTTCCTTTTTGAATCCATGGGGTCTGTGCAACAAATGCAAATCCTAAAAAAGAAGTAAATGTATATATTTTAGTATATAAATAAAAACATAATATGAAATAACATTTAGACTTAACCATCTCTCATATTTGATAATGCAATCATTCCTTCGTCTTTGTTAATTTCAGCTAAAATGCCGGCCAATAGAGTTGATTTTCCACTGCCTACAGGTCCAACAATACCAACAAAAGATCCTTTGGCAACAGAAAAATTTATATTTGTAAGTTGGAATGATCTAAGGCCCCAGTTAAAGGAACAATTTACCAATGACACAGCGTTATCAAATGTTTCTCCATGCTGGACTGGCATTAGGTTATAATAAGACTGTGTCTGTAGGTCATCTATCTGAAAAATAAATTCATCAAAAGTATAAAATTGATTGATTCTCTTTTATGTAAAAATATTATTAATTACTTCAATTAAACGTTGAATTCTTTTAACAGACACCCAAGCTTCAGTGACACCATTCAGTATCCATGGAAAAGCATTTAATGGTGATATTAACTTATGAAATAGAGCCATACTGGTAAAAACCTAACATATTTTAAAATATAGTTTTTCATATACATTATTCATAATGGTTAGACTTTGGTATACACTAACTTTTGACGCTGTTAGTTGACCTCCAAGAAAAATATAAGTTGAAAAAGTCAACATTGATATTGTTACTGGAGTTGTAGCCCAAAAATAAACACACAAAGCGTCCAGATATTTCCTTTTTTTCAGGTTTAATACTTCTAGTTTTCGATAATCTAAAAACAATACAGTTTTAACTAGAACATAATAAGATACGAAAATATAGCATAACATACCGCTAACTTTGTCAATAAAATATTTTTCCCAAACATGAAATTTAATTACTCGAATACCTCTTATAATTTCAGACATTAATTTAACACGTTTATCTTTTTCTGTCATCAATTTTCCAGTTAATTTACCTATAAAAAAATAATTAAACAACAGTCAGTTTTTATTTTTATTATTTATAACAGTATGCATTATATTTAAATACACACGCATACCTATATTTGAAGTAATAATCTTGTTAATAGGTATCAGTAAAATAGATACAAACACTCCTGACAAGAAAGCGATTCCCAATTGTTGATAAAGTAAGTATAGAACAACAACCAACTAAAACATGAAAGTAAAATAAGCAAGTTTAATTAAAATACATAGATATTTTTTATAATTTTACTTGAAAAGGTACACTCCACATAGAATGGAGACTATTGCAAGCTTTTACTAAATTAGTGGTATCAGTACTTATAAAATTAATTATTTGCTTAGTACTAGAAAAAAATAAATATACATTATATTATATACAATAACATTAATTAAATGAATAATAGTTTAAAAAAGGGGACACAATTTCAATTACCTAAAATTGTTTAGCATTACAGTATTTAATTCTAATGTTTTTTTATAAATCATTGTGACTAAGGCACCTCTGATTTTTATTCCAATTATGTGTATTTGGTATTCATAATGTGCACCAAATAATGCACCTAAAAAAAAAAAAAAATTAAAACATTAGGGGTAATACACCAAATTCTTATGAGGGGCTTCACTAATATTTTTCATAAGTATAATATCAGCATGTACAAAAAAGTCAGGAGAAATGTATTAATTTTATATAATTGTATTTTGGTAGTGTATTGATTGATCAATTCAAAAGTATAAAAATTTACTACTTTCATAGCATTCTATTATAACTCAAAAAACACCTTTTCAAAATCAATACCCATTTGTTGTTTTCAATTACTGAAAATTGAATTCAAAGATATAAATAAAACAATTTTATATTTATTCTTACTTATTAGTGACATTAAAACAAGCCCTGCCATGTATATATATCCATGACTAATTGGTTCTTCATGATGCGATACATATGTAATCAGTTTACTTAAAAAAATAGGAGCTGCAAATTCAAAAATGTCCTCAAATAATTTTAGTAATCCAATTCCATAAAATTGTTTTCTATAACATTTGTGTAGAGCTTGTAGCAATGATATTTTTGGTACTCTGGATTGATGGTCAGAGGGCAAATGAATTGGTGATGAAGCTGTCACAGAGGGCTGATGTCTAAATACTTCTTCCACCTTAGCTGATACATTTACTGGGGTCAGCCATTCGGGTAAATCAAACAAATCGTTTGTATGATGCAATCTTTTGTTGTCTCCTTTAGTAATTAAATTACCAACCCAACCGAAGGTGAGCCAGGACATAAAACCATAGTGTTCATTATCACATGCCATACCCAAATAGTATGGATCAAATTCATCATTGAAACGACTATATGATGATGTCATTATAGAACGTCTCTCGAGTGATTGCTAAAAGTATAAACATTAATATATAGATTAGATACATTAAATTATTTACGTTCATAGACATACCTAGATGGCTAGATATTTGCATAAAAATAGATTATCAGTGCATACTGTATAGTTAATAAATAAAATAAAAGTGATCACAAAAGATTTACCTGGGCAAGGAAACGAAGTCTGTCTACACGTCTTATTCTTACAGTGTCTTCTTTGAAGAGCATGGTAATGAAATAAAACGCTTGAAGCATCCAATTGAATAATGTGAACCACAATCTTGCTTGTAAAATAGGTACATAATTACTTTCAACAAATACTACGATAGTTCTACGTAAGGATATAAATGATGATAAAAAACATAAAAACCAAGCAGTTATTACCACTTTTGAACCTCTTAAGCTTGTTCCCAAATGATGGCGTATACATACTATGTATAATGTATGTACCAACCATGTAAAACATTGGATTACCAAAACTAATTTTTCGATTGGATACAGTTGGCTTTCAGAGAATTTGTAAACTTCCCAAATTAGTTGAACTGCTGGTAACATTGACAACATACTAGCAATAATTATACGGCAACAAAGAACATTGGTTTCACGTCTCGTGCGTATTATCCAATCAGACAGATGAGCACAGTAATATGTAGATGTCAACAAGAATATAAACAGAATAGGCAGGCGAATGACTGCCATTTCTCCACATATACTCAACACATACCCCGGGCGAAATATTGGAACAAAATCGTCGGGACCACAGAGTTCGGTCCAGTTCCAAGTAACTTTCATATTTAAACTAAAAAAAATTAAAAATGTTTTAATATCACATACTTGATGTGCACACAATAGATATTATATTTCAAATGATTTAGTTAAAACTTTAAACATACGCCATAATAATTTAGTGCATCCAATATTATCAAATGATCATTATTCAGATGTCAATAGTGTAATACGTGTGGAAGTTGACAGGAAACCTTTTCCGTATAATACTTCATAATAATATTACGTTCATACTTAAAACAATTCGGTCAACAGACTTGAGACTTCACATAACTCGTAACAAATATTTTACAGCATTGCGGAGGCACAACAGACAACAGTACTTCAAATACAAATTGGAAATCTTATAAATAAGATTCAGCTATTCAGCTACACAGTTGTAACTTGTTGCACAGAATATATGAATATATTAGTAAATATAAATTAATTAATATATTCATACCTATATTCCGCGGCTGTAGTTGTAAGTTGTAGTACTAATTGTACACTATCAAAGAAAAATGATAAGGATTTTGGTATCTATTTTACTATGTTTTTTGTTTATCGTTGCCCGCGGTGACCCGTCGGTTGTAGTTGTTATCAGCTGATATCACAACGAGCACGTTCATAGATAATAATGCACTATAATGCAATAATGGGATGTTTGGACCATCTACAAATTCGTTGGACTAAACCGGCGTGAAAAATAATGCACCGGGATGTTTGGACCATATCGTTTACATGGTTCATTATCCCGGTGCTGGATAATGTGGGACAATTTTAAACCGGTATGGTTTAGCGAATTTGTGAACTGTCTATATTAGTCCGTGGCATGACCGTAGATGGGTAGATGTTAAAGAATGGATAGAACATTTGTGATTATCATACGGGAACGAACATGAAAATATTTTGAAGTTCAGGGGTAATATAATATAATATGATATACAATTATTGTATATAATTTATGATATTACCTATGCTAGAATGAGAGGCAATGATAAAAAACAGTCTTTCTCTCTTCCCTATTCCGGCACACTTCCCTCTATTTTATTAATATAGCCATGGCTTCTCCATTCATTGATATCTATATGGCCATGACAAATTAATTGTTCATAGTCCGTGTATATTACTCTATGATCACATAACAGTAAAATACCAACACGTTCATAGGGATGGCAAGATTCGTCTCGACAACGATAATAGTATTTACGAATTATCGAAGTCAATACGAGTCAACCTTTTATTCACGGTTTAAGATATATAAGCATATCTGCATATACATATATATATATATGTATATCTTAAACCGTGCTTTTATCAATGTACCTATCGATATATCGACCAAAAATACCTATACATCTATATCGTAATTAATTTTAAAAGTGAATTTCCCAAGGAACTAAAGTTTGAATCAGCATGTGTCGATATAAAGAGTTTTTAACTCAAGTGAGAAATAATCTTAGGACACGGTCAAGGTTATAATAGGCTAAGGATATATTTTTTATTTTAAATTCAATTTTAAATAATATGTTTGTAAAGTAACATTTGGTGTGTAATTTATATGTAATATTTTAAATTTGTATTGTACCTATATTTACTGTGTACTCGGTGTGTAAAATAAATATAAATTTCTATACCGAACTTTTATTGGCTGATTTTTTTTGCTGGACTTTTGTTCGGGAATTCATATATTAAGTATATGTACATTAATAGAACGCACGGTCTTATATATTTAGGTACAATTATATAGAGTAGGTATATAGACCGTGATATAGAACGTATAAAAACCAAAATATGAAAGTATATGCTATAAAATACTGTAATAATAACATTTGTGATTAAAACCATATTATTATAAAAGTTTCTATACTCGTAAAGTAGAATTTTAATTTTTGAAAAAAAAATTGTATTTTCATATGCAAATTGCGATTTATTGATAATGACGTGAAATTATATCGATATTCGATATTTATCGAAGCCCTCAGACGATATAAAAATATGGATATATTGGAAGGAATTATCGATGTATCGAAAATATAGATATAGGTATCGTTGCAGGCATCCCTACACGTTTATGCATCGTGGACCTATTTGTAATATTTTCAATTTTGTAAAGTCAACTGGTGCCTGCGGTGGGTGACACAACAGTAAAATGACACTTGGTACAAACTACAAACTATATAAAATATAAAAATATTTGTATTTGCGAAAACTGTGAGAAAAAAAAAATAAGTGCAAATTTTTAAGCATATATTTTGTTTTTTTAAGTGCATTAAGTTCCGAATCCTAATAATATTATATACTGATTAATAGATTATCGGCTACCGTTGCAAGTTGCATAATACTAATTCACTCACTCAAACAAGTGGGAAAAAGGTCACCGGATATATTTAATATTTTGCATTTTGCATTTTGCACCATATTGACGTGGTTCATTATCCCATTGCGAGATAATTTTATATATTTTGTTATTACTTTCTTGATTTTCAGTCAAGTAAGTATGGTAATTGGAATGACAAAAAATCTAAATTTAAATAGGGATACTTCAAAAGTTTGTGGTATAAAATATAGGAAAATAATAAAAATGTAACTCAGTAATAATGAGTATACCTTTGTGAGTGATTAATGATTATGTTAGCTTTAATATAAGATAATATTACATAATGAGATAGATCATGGAAGCCCGCAGTGGGTGCCGGGAGGGGCTATGTCCCCCCCCGCTATTTTAGATAATGTGAAATGTTTTATTCTTTGTAAATATAAAAATAGTATATGTGTTGTATTATCGGAGAGTTTTTACTCTGCCCTTATATTTCTGTGTCTTTGGGTGCCCTTGAGATAGACAACCGGCATAATGATTTGAATCCAGAAAATCTTCGGCGTGGGCAGCCCTAAAACCTTTATTTTTTAACTCTTCTCTAGTTCTCATGACTCATAAACTATGGGAGCTATAGAAAGTTGGTTGCCAGCTAATTTAAAAGAGTTTGACAACTAGATATAGATACAAAATGTGAAATTTAAAACCCTAACTTCCCGCTTTATTGTTACATCAACATGATGCCCATAACTCATAAGAATTTAGAGATCACATATTCACATCGTCTAGTTCACATGACGAATAACCAACCACGGTCCACGATTAAATAAGATAATATTTTAATAGATTAAATTAAATGATTTAATTTCTCGAAGTTATATTTGTGTGATTTATTTAGTGAAATCTTTGTTATGTAACTAGAGGAACACTTCTACTGTCGTTGGTCAATTTTTCCAGTTATCCCCAACTAGAGAGTAGGTGTATATATTATAAAAATGTAATCTAGATATAAATAAAAATTAAATACTGATCGTTGCTAATCGTATGACTTGAGAACAGCTAGACTAGTTTTAGCTCATGTTTTTTCTTAAATATTCGTAATAGGTAGTCCAAATATGGATTTTACGGAAAGAATAAAATAATGGAAAGAAAATTGCTTAGAAAACGGGAAAAACTGAAAATGCTTTTTTGACTGACGACAGCATATAGACGTAGAGCTTATAAACTATGATAGCTGGAGACCTGAAATTGTCGGTTCGTATACATTTTGTATTTAAATTAATTTCAAAATCACTTTAATTACTTTATAATAATGTGTATTGAGTATTGGTACGCTATTAGTTTGCAGATTTTGATTGGCTGTTGGTCTTGCATCACACGAATTATATTGACGATTCGTCCACATAATTTGTTTGTCATAATAATTATTATATAGTCAATGGATATTATACATACTTTTATTATCCATGGCCAAATAAATTGCTTATGTTACAGACATCGACGAGGAACTTTAAGATAGATACCAGGTCATCGTAAATAAAAATTGCAATACAACATTAAATGTATAGGTACTCATCTATAATATTATCAACTTAAACGTTTAATCATAAATAAAAAATAAAAATAACACTCATGTAAAATTGTGTACGTTTTGAATTAACCGCAGTCTTTGATTACCTATAGATAATATACCTATAATTGGCTAATTATACAGTAAGGTAGGTATTATATATTATAGACTTGACACTCAAAATAGGATATTGAATGAAAAAATAAAAATAATATAGGTATATACAGTAGTGTATGTAAGTACATATCATTTAATAATCATGGTAAGATTTAAGTCACAGCCTTATCAATTATAAAGTATTTTACAAGGATACATATTATATTACATATAAAATAATAATGATAATGCTTAAAAATAAAATAACATAAAAAATAAAAATTGTATAAAAATGTCAAAAAATAAAAAATAAAATAAAAATGAATTATAATATTATAATATTTACATTTCAAATAAAACTATATTTACCTTATACGTTTTCAAAGTTAAAATTTTAAATAATTTTACATAATATCAAATATTCGTATAATATATATAATTGTATAAGACACCTACTTAATTATTTATTATATAATATTAAAGTAATAATACTAAGGTTTTCGATAAATTTAATGTAAAATGACATTAAGACTAAACATATTGGCTATATGTGCTAACTGTAGTTCTATACCTATATATTATACTGCTACATGTATATAGTATAATCTTATAGATATAACTAATAAAATAACTCAAATATATTTGTTTTAATATTTATCACAGTAGAATATAAGTAGGTAATAACTTAATTGTGACATAATAATTTTAAACATCATTGTTGGTATTTGTTTGATGTCTGTCTTCCCTGTGTAATGGATAAAACTATATAAAAAGTTGATCTTTGGATTTTCATTTAAGTAGTTTTTATTTTTGATTTCGGAAATCAATAAACAAATATTATATTGATCTGTATTTCAGTTTATTGATTACCACTTGAATAGGATTTAAACCTTATTATCGATTCCTGCTGCAACCAAGTATTCCCATTTCTGATTTGAATTTAGACTATCGCATACATTTACGCTTATCATGTCGTGTACTCCAAGCGTGTCCAAACATAGGTTAACGACTTTAAGCCTTAACTGTTTAGTGTTTTCGTCATATTTCCACTAAAACAATGATGTACATAAAAGTGTTAGTAAGGCATATAGATTATATGTATTAGATGTTGAGTAAGTTATATTTATGAATACTTTATTAAGTATAAATCCTGAAATAATGAATCCGCGGAATTTGTTACTAATTTGAAGTGTTTTGGAAGCATGAGGGGTATTATTTTATATTAAAATGTTTTTGTACCAATTTGATAATTTTAATGTTTTTTTATGTAATTTTAAAAATATCTTTTACTTTTTTCAATCGTGTATCAGTTTTACAATTTTGCACCATTGCACCAAATATTGAAACTATTTATCAAAGGTTATTAGATATACCTCAGAGAAAAATAGTAATATATTGTTCAAATACTTTTATTAAAATAATAATTAATACCTAGTACAACTTTATACAACTGCAGTAAATTGTAATTCATAATTTACAATTGAATTTTTAATTTTGATATTTTATGAATAATTGTGTTTGACTATATATTTCATAATCGGTTTATTGTAGGGTGTCGGCCATTGTCATTATTTTAAGTACTTTAACGGTATTGGATATTAGGTTAATTCGGATGCAAAATTCTGGTATAGATGAATAACAATTAACAATAATTAAAAATCTATACTGAGTGTTTTCCCAATTTTTATATAATTGTCCTAACATGAAATACAACTCGACACTCGGCGCATCACATTGGTACCTAATAATATTTTCATCTTTCAATTTGAACAACCCTTGATACGATGTTATAATAGCGAAAATCAAAAATTATACTAATTAGTATACTAACTTCGTCGGTTGTAGTGTCGCAGGGTTTCATAATTATTAAGCTCATTGATGAATAATCTGTAGGTGACAAACACATTGTGCCATGTTTAATCGATCCACCGATTGTAAATGTCCATTCCTGTAAAAAATTATTATTAGTATAATTATGTTTATAATAATATCATATTTATATTAAAATATATAGCCGCTGCAGCTATTCGAAAAATTATAGTTTTTTAAATATTGTAATTATACACACCTGATTGCCACCGTAATCGTGACAAGGAAAGATGCCTGCAGTTTTTCCCACTTGGTTTTCTAATGTATCCAAGCACATGTAGCCCTGTCTAATACTACCGACGAACTCGTCTACAGTCGCTGGCAATTTAAGTTCCGGATAAACGTTATCCAAATACCATTTAAATGGTTTACAGCCGAGATTTTTCTTCAATGCCAATCGATCGGCTATGCTGAAATAACAATAACAATACACATTAAAATTGTCATCGCCTTTTTCTTCTTTCTAGGGCACATTATAATCATTATATTATAATGGCGAATATAGCATACTTTCCAAATGGGACGATTCTAGATAATGGCACGGCATTGTAATAGTATCGCTTGTACCGGTCCATCCATACTTCAGCTGCTCGACGAGTGTTGTGGGCGAAAACATTGCCACTGCCTCCCGGAAACGTATAAGGATGTCTTTTTCGGAACACATGCCCCACTCGCGAACAAGGGATGATTTCCAAGCTACCACCACATTGCCACACCCTGAATGATATTTCTGTAAATATGGGGAAAAAACATAGTAAATATCACTGCAAATATCCTTGGTATAGTGTATTATACAATATATACGATTTTATCGCATTTAACTATATATATATAGTTTCAGTACCTAATATAGTTTTGAAATTACTCCTTACCTAAATTTTCACCACCCCAAATGTTCATTTCCTTGTCATATGTTCCAAGTTTTACGAAATAATCTTTGTCCATCACGAATAAACCGCCGGCAATCATCGGTGTTCTGTGAAATTAAACAAAACATTGTTTGTATTATTATACATATAGGTACCTAATAATATGTATACGCGACTGTCTATTCGCATTTAATATTTGCTTTAAATTTGCATATTCCAATCTGATACAATAAGTGTAAGTATTTATATGTAAACACAGCAATTGTTATTTATTGAGTATTTAATTTATAAAATATTTAAACTTGTCATCGGTATTGTTCTTGGATAGGTAGGTAGGTGTGCAAATTAAATCTGTACTGCACGATACACAAATAAAATATAGGCGTAAGTACCCACGTTATATTATAGTTGAGTTTGCGAGTACCACTCGAGTTAAAGGGTGACGAACGTATAAAGTACCTAGGTACAATTATTATTTGTTACAACATTATATGTATATTAACAATATCTTAAATGGCTCAAATATCAAATAGTTTAATTATATTAACCGATAGTTATTGATTATACTGTTGTAGAGTGGTCGTATAGCTAATAGGTATAGTCTTATAGGAGCGTTAAAATTTTTTAAATAATTTACCTGATTGGTAAAGTTGGATCTTTTTGACGTTGCGATCTGACTTCTTTTGATAAATACTCCCATTTAAACACTAAATTCCAATCAAATCCACCTCTAAGTTCTGACGAAGCTCCAATGTATTGGAAGTTATCCATATTGATGACGTCGATAATTGGGCACACCACCCTAGTCGGGTCCTATAAAAATATAATTACCTATAAAGTCTTTTCCTGACATTATTGCGTAATATTATATATTTTGGTAAGACACGCGTTAGATAATAATAATTACAAAAAAATTACATACTTCCGCTACACGATCTAAAAGTGGTTCTAGCCAATTCACGTTACACTCTACATGACTGTCCAAAAATGTAAGCACGGGTGCTGTCGCAATTTCTGAGCCACGTACTCTAGATCTCATTAACCCTGTGGTAAACATATTAATTTGTTTAAAAATATTGATACAAAATAGTTAGTACCTAATACCTATACGCTCTTATAATATTATTTTGGATCTGCCTACAAATCACAACTTCATATTATAATTTATAGTATAAGTCATGTTTTATAGAATACATTTCATCTACAATTAACAATTAATAACGTTAACGATATGATACAGCGTTACAGCGTTACTTGAAATAAAATATGCATTAGGTAGTTTTTTTTTTTAAATAAACATTTATTGATTTAATCTATGCTATTTGTTTTAGTTAAAAAATCATCTATTATTATTTATTAATGTCTGTTATTAGTTAATATATCTATTTTGTTTTTGTTAAGATTGTAATATTAATTATTATTATACTGTACTTGAGCCCTCATGGGCGCTTATACATAAATAAATAAAACAGTAAAGTTAGAAAATATTACATGAACAGGTTAAATATTAGGTGTTTTTAGAAAGATGAAACTTATTAAATTGAATTAATCGAATTCAAAGTGAATATGAACATACTTCATAAATATTAATTTTAATTTTAAATTAATCAATTAAACTCAATTATTATAACTTTAATTATAATATAGGTTTATATGTTGTACCTTCTCTTTGTTCGTTTCTAATAAGCTTCACTTTTTGTATTTTTGATAATTCTTGTCCATCAGTACCTTTAAGTAAAAATAAAATTCTATTAGTAACCTGTATAACTGATTAATTAACACGAGATTGAATTTTGTCTACAATGATAATTGTTTTATAATATATTTATAATATAAAATGAGATTTAATGTTTGTCTTAAAATACTTACTGTCATCGCTGAAATCGTCCACTAGAATTATTTCTTTGATTAAATGTTCGGGACTTCTATTTAAAACGCTAAAATTTAAGATAACAATAAAATAATTATTCAGTAAATTATAATGGACAGAAGGTACAAGACGTACAGCTAATGGTATGAAAAAAAAAATTGTATGTAATACCTGACAACTGTTCTCAAAAGTGTAGACCTGGCTTCGTTATGAAAGGTGATGATGACACTTGTCTGAGGCAGATCAATGCGATATTTCTTGGTTAAACATCTTGATAAAAAAAAAATAAGAAATTATTGTAATGTAAACTTGAATTTAACATAAACAAGGAATTATTTTTATTCCGGAAAATTTAGCTGACGCAATAGTGGTATAGAATATACATTAACTCCTTAGTCCTTTGCAAAATGTATAAACTAATCAAACCAGAAATTACTGACAGTTTTTAAGCTCAAACATACTGCAATTTCCTATGTTTCGTTACAATAATATGTTGTCATCAATCATTTACGAAAGGAAATTATTTTTTACACAAATATAGTGTTTTTCTGAATATTATTAATTATTTAATGAAAAAATCGTGATACAAGTTGAACTGAATATTTAAAATAATTCAATATTAATTTCTTACTGACACCACACTGTCAGCCATAACGTTTCCACATGTTGCATACAATTAAGTAGGTATACGTTATACTATGTGGAATTATGTAACTATTCTGTCTCTTCCCCTATTTTTTTCTTCAACAATGCAATTATTAAACATCTGATTTATAAATATTATAGGTAGGTAACACCATAATACTTTAATATTCTTTAGATTTTTTACTACTTAGAGAGTGTTCTGAACTCCTGTGGAGATACAAACCTCTGTTTTAAAAAAAAAAAATCTCCGTTTTATTCTGTAAATAATTTAGCTGATAATTTTTCTGAACATTTTGACGTATTAGAATAACAATTCATTCGAAATAGTTGTTTTTGAGTTATTTAATTTTGTGACTTGTGTACTAAAGATAATAGGTCTATAACAATGGGTATGAAAGATATGGGGATTATTGTGATTTCAAAATGTAGTGATTAATATTCGACTATCTATCAACAATAATAATTTTTAAAAATGGTTTAAGTATAATAAATACTAAAACTAATATAACATTACTTTATATTTATATATAATTATTGTTAATATACCTACTTTTATAGTATCATCCTAAGTATAAGAATTGTATTAACTGAGAAACTACTCGTTAGATATTCGAATTGGATAAATCAAAATTTTTAGTACAAATTATCCGCTATAAATAATTTACAGTAGGTACACAAAGGGGGTTTCTCATTTGAAAAACAGACATTTGTATAAGGACACTTCTTAGGTAACACAACAAATCTCAAGAATTTTATAATATTGTCTTATATAGTAGGTACATTTAAATATTCCAAAAATCAGATTTTGATTATTTACATTATTGAAGAAAAACTGGGAGTGGGCACGCTTGTTGAATCACCCTATATTATATACTGTGTATTCAGGATGTACCTAATAATATAACGGAGATCTGACTGCACATTTAAATGTAAAATTGTTAGATCTTTTTTTGTGATACACATTATACGCATTGAAAATTTTTTAAACAGCAATATTATAGGTTTTAGGAAGAGATATAGGTAAATAATAATAATATAGTCGATCTCACTTTGAGTTTCTTGTGTCGGGCACCGGCCGATTGCTACGCAGGCTGTCGCTCGCCAATTGATTGAATTTGTTACGTGAATACGCATCGTCGCCGTGTCTGAGACCACCGGCGGCCACGTACGCAACCTCGTCCAGGTAACTGCTTAATGTCGAAAAAGGCGTAAAGAGTTCTGCCTGGCCATCGGTCAGAGAACTTGGCGAGGTATCTACGTGCCTGTCGATCGACGGATCGTCGACAGACATTAAACCGTATCGGTCGCTTTTCAGCCGTAACGCTCTATTCTCTTCTGGCTGCTTGTAACCGAGAACAAAACAATTAAAGAAACGACCATGTTAAAAGGAAAAATACAAATTATCGATAAACAGTGTATGATTTGTATTGGGTAGTTGTAGGTATACATATAGAAATATTATATTATGCAGTGACTGACTATCTATAGATATATATACCTAACGTATTACGCTTATTTATATATATTATATTTATTATAGGTACTGCAGTGCAAGACGCAAATAACAATAATAAGTATACCTATATAAGAATTAATTTTTTTATACATTCAGCTGATACGCAGGTCGCATGTGTATCTAAATATTTATTAGATTTTGTGTGAACCCTGCAAGGAAGTACATTTTTTAACACTTTTAGATTAATCTCTACAGTAAAAGTTCTGAGTTGCATATATAAACAACGCTCAACACTTATAAGTTATAACGAATCAATGATGAGCTACATAATATTATGGTCCCTTAAATATAAGATTTAATAGTGACTAATGATTTTTTTATTCAATTTTAGTTAATCATTAAATTAATTAATTGTTTATGCGAAAACAAACCCGAATACGTTTGTATATTATATTTATTATATTATGCTCAGAGTCAAGTCCTCAAATATTAATCACATCCAAACCACGCAGTCGTAATATCTCAGCACGATATCTGCAGAGCCCCCCCCCCCCCATTTTATGTCTTCGACCTCTGTTTCAAAAAAAAAAATATATTCAAAACTAAGAAAATGATTTTCAGCTGTTTTAGTGTTATAGATAATTGTAAAAGTCTAAGATTGACAGTTCAGATAGAGCTACTCAGCCACCTACATACGATTTACCTACAATATATTTAATGCAATTAGGTACCTATTTGATTGTGATATTAAATTTATATATTTATGCATATATTAAAATAATAATCTTAAGATTAAAAGTTTATACAGAAGGTTGGTAGAAAAAAATATTATATTATATAAAAAATGTACAGTAGACGAGCGAAAACAAACATGGCAAAAGTCTTTGGTTACTGCAGATATTCATTGGTATAAAGTATAAAACACCTAGGTGGCTAGGTGGCTAGGTATATAACTGTAATTATATTTAATGAGATTTTGGTTACTTACTGGTAATTATTTATATTTTGTTTTACATATTACCTACATTATATCACATATAATATTATGAAAAATAATTAAATTCAAAATAATGAGAAATATACATACACGAACACGAGGATACAAAAAGAAAAAAAATATATA
The DNA here is from genome assembly GCA_027563435.1 of Nasonovia ribisnigri. Taxonomy (NCBI): domain Eukaryota; kingdom Metazoa; phylum Arthropoda; class Insecta; order Hemiptera; family Aphididae; genus Nasonovia; species Nasonovia ribisnigri. Next base: position 135,966 of record JANEHU010004533.1, read on the forward strand.
ATTCATTTAAGGACTCAGAAGTATTATATTTTATCACAAAGTTTATGTCAGTGATCAAGGAGATAAATTCAATTACTTGAATTAAAATAATTAAAAATAGAAAGCCATGCAGGTTGAATTAGGACGTATTTTAAATTTAACTATAACATACATATCTACTATCTAGTGGTAAAGTGGTTTCGCCATTGACTATTCTTTATGGATGCCAATTGCCAGCATAAATTGTATGTGTACCACTGTACCCATATTATACACTGTATTCATTACGTATCTTTCTATTGTCAATTAAACCTAGCAAAACCGCATTTCTAATTTCTCGTATTGCCGTATTGGTTCTAAACTATGCAAATTAAGTAAACATTAAGTACCTAAGGAAATGTTAATCCAATGCACTACATAATATTATTATGTTGTATTTTAGCATTTAAATTATTTAAGAACCTTTAAATAGGTATTTTATTGCCTATTTATTTATTGTCAACTACCTATTTATTTTTTTAGCTATTAAAACAATTTATACGCCGATAACATTTAAACAATAAATTATAATATGTAATATTTATATAATGTATTGTATTAAAAAGCCTATATATAATGTTGAAGTACCTATATATAGATTATTATTATAACCGGCTTTCCGCCCAGTACATTTTCTATTATAGTTACTAATTTACTACGTTATTGTTTATGTATCTAATTTGAACAGCTTAGCCATAAATTGAAAAAATGCAAAGAGAGCTTTTTTACTACTGAGATAACAATTGTTTTCACTTGAGCTGGAGCGTATATAATTAAGTGCGAGATGATAAAACAAAAAAAGTTGTAACATTTTTTAGTTACAATACTTACATATTTCCTTTTATAAATTTCTGTTCATAAATAATTAAATATAAATGAATTATAATAGTATACTATTGAGTATTGGTATGAAATATAAATGTTTAAAGTAGAATAGCTATGTTTAGAAAAAAAAACTATAATAATATTAATACCTCAAATTTGTATTACTTTATCACAGATCATGGTAGATTAGTCATCGCGAATGACTAGGTACAACGATTTATATAACATTTAAATAACAACAATTGTTAATGTATTTTTCGGATTATGTCAAATTCTACCATGCACTTTAAAACAGAGGATTGTTAATCATTAATTAATCATAATTCTAATTTTCGTACAACCTACTTTCTCTTTTCTGTAACATTAATTTTTTTATAATACTCCATACAAAGGACGATTTATAACCATAATTAGAAAATACGTAATATAGTATACTAAGTTTAATATATCAGAAAAAAATGTAAAATGAGCCAGCAGCCAGCAGGGTATTAGTTTTTTTTAACCCTCTTTTCAATGAAATATCGACTTATTTTAATTACCTAAATATTAAAAACGTACTAAAAATGTAGGTTATATAATATAATTAAGTTATTAAACTTACTATTACGATATTATCTTAAATACAATATATATATTTTCCCTGCATGTTTCTGGAAAATTACAATATAATTTTAACGTTTTTAATTGATGGACATTTTTTTAATCAATTTAAAGTTGTAACTTGTATTTAAGTATCACTATGAATAACATAACTGTACACTGTGCACTATTCATTGAAACTACAGTCTACAGCTATAGGGACTATATCTACGCATAATAAAATGTATATATGAATACCTAATTATTTCAATAATTTTAAATTGTATCTGTTGCATCATAAACAAATTTTGTCAAAATTATAACTTCTAACGCTCATCAAAATTTGTGACTGTATTTTATTTTTTTTGTTATTATTTTAAGAATAATTTATAAGAAAACTTGTATACAATTTTTAAGCTCGTTGTCTAAGAAAAAAAAATTAATGAACATAAATCAAAAAAAAAGTTAGAAATTTAAAATTTCTGTAATTAACTCGAAAATTATTTGATAATTTTATCTTGTACTTAGTATACTTGTACAAATATTTCGTATTCGACAGCCTAGCGTTGGGTAAATATTCACGTTTTTTCGTATTTATTTTTGTTTTTTCCGATTGTTTCGAGAAATTATCTATAATTTTTACTTTTGATCCTCTTAAATACAAACTAGATCTAATTTGCTAATACAAGTCACCCTAATATAAAAATTTGAAGCATTATTTTTTTTATAAAAAGTGTGTTCAGAGTGAATAAAATACGTCATAATATTGTCCCTATATATAAAAGCATCGCTCCGACCAGAATCTAAAACACAAATAACTCTATAAATAAAAGACTAGCAAAAAAAAAAACCAAATAACAGAAAAGAAATACTATAGATGACTTTTTGCGTTTTACTATGAGGTATGCTAATTCTAATATGCTCTAATTTCTGAACTTTGACTTGAGATTGTAAAGGTCGAGTAGACAGGTACTAGGTACACCGTGTTATGTAGCTGTAGCTATACATTTACTTTTTGCTCGCTGATAACTGTTTGTGACCCTAAAAATAACATAATATTTATCGTTGCCGTTTCAAAATATTTGTAACAAGGCCGAATATCGTGACCCAAAGCTAACACGTTTATAGAGAATATTTAAAGATAAACTGCAAAACAGACTTTCTTTCGCTCAATAGCGTGACTCCACTCCCCCCTACCAAGACGATAAAAATATAATATATAGTATATGGTGTAAATCAAACCATGTCTGCGTGAAAGAAATATGCAAGAAGAGAGCAAAGTGAACTGACGAAAAGACTGTAATAGGTGTACTATTATGGTGTATAGTAGTTGTTTATATCAAATATATAAAGAAATAAATAGGTATAACACAAAAACCATTATGTAGGAGATGACTAGAACATTTTTCTTTTTTTCCAGTTACATAAATGATCATACTCCACGGTCATATTAAAAAAAAAACAACAGTTGTTAACAATATAATATAATATTTACTGTGATAACTGATAAGTAAAGTTGTGCACAACTTATATGAATTATAGACCGTTTAATAAAATGTTTGATGTTGTTGATGTCGTTTGGTCGCTTTACGAATCAATGAATCTTATATTACACAAACATTATACTAGGCATAGGTACTTGTGGTGTTTTATTATTTCTCCTATAGCTTATTAATATTTATATTACTTACTAACTTTTATTGCAATATAGTGTGGATTCTACTAGGTATTTATAAAGGTACATAATATATAAGTAAGATAAGTATTTGTATACATTATTTATACTCTAATTCAGTGGTCCCCAAACTTTTTTTTACTCGCAGTGACCTTTTTGAACTAAGGTTTTTCAAGGACTCCCATTATTCTAGGTCAAAGCAAGAAGAAAGTCTTTCCCGTCTTTTGGGTTTTCACTTTTCAATTTATTCGTTAGTCCAGATAGTATTCTACTGCGCTCCCATCTAAAAAGTAAAAACACCATGTCTCCCCAGGGAGACTCACACTTTGTGAACCACTGCACTAATTTATATAAATTACAAGAAACAACGCATACAATGACATTTGAAAATAGTAGGTATGTGTTTAGATTTTATTTTGATGTTATAATATAAATGTTTATAAATTAACATTTTTATTTTTTCATGAAAACCAGCCTATGAATATCTTACACCGAAACAAAACATGAAAATTTGATTACGTAGTTAGGTATATTGTATAATATATATATATATATATATATACATTATATAGGTAATGTAATTAATACTTATTTAAATTTTACCTACAAATTAAATGAAAATGAAATAACAATTACTAAATGACCTATTGGCTAACTGTTATTAATTTATAAGTATTAGTTGCTCATATAAGATGTAATACATGCACGAGTGCACGACTATACCATTAATAAATAATACTAAGAAAATCATGAATCAATTGCCATTTATTATTTACATACTATAATAACGATTTAAAATATATAATTGAAAATTGGATAAAATATGTTGGTACTTTTTGAAAATTTTTAGAAGATGTGTTAAAGGTATTCCATCACCGTGTTCCGTATAGACCACGAGTGTGGTCTGGGTAAAAAATTTTCATATTGTTCACCAAATTAAAGAATATATAGCTAAGGCAAAACGATTTCACTAGCCATTAAAAACCACATTTAATAACCACCTAATCACACGTTACACGATGAAGAGTTGAATATTTTCCACCATTTGGTAGGTATATTTACAGTATAGGTAACATGTTAACCACACAGTTTCCACGGATAACGGTGACGGTGTAATAGTACCTCAAACTTGTTTTGTAAAAGACTTAAAGTTGATTAATCGTACTAATTCATATTAGATTACAATTTACAATTTACAATAATTATTTAACTATACACACTTGCATTACCTAGCAAATAAAGTAATTATTATTTCAATCCATTATTTTCGCTACAGAATCGACTGAAAACACGCGCACGGCGAACGCTAGTATAACCAATTGGTAATTACCTACATGGATATACTAATATACTATAGTCTATAGCCTACATATATTTTATTTTATAATATTTTTTTTTGGTTAATACTAAATAATAAAAAAAATATGAATGCAAACTATACGCTCACTGCCACTAAATTGTTTTTAGATTAGCCGCTTCCTTTAATTTAATATTTACCTACAAGTCAGATACACTATTTAATATGAATGTAGTTGAATAAAAAATGGGCAAGCGGATGTCGCTCTGCTGTACAGTAGGTTACAAATAGGTCACCGTAATGGATGGTGCTAAATTTGAAGTCAATGATGTAATATCATTGTATACCGAAAACGATGATGAGCGAAGACCTAGGTCAGTCAGCCTATGATATATTACTGAGACGTATATATTTTGATGATATTAATATATTATTATGAATAAAGTTATTTGTTTACCTATTGAAGTGGAACCCTGTTTTAAATTTTCAATCCTTAGTTATAAAAATTTAACATTTTATACATTGTTAATAACGTTATCATTTTTAAACTTTAAATTTGATAAATATTGTCAACATTAAAACTATAAATGCTTATAAAAAAATTTGAACCCATGTGTTTTTAATATTTTTCAACTTTTGTAGAGATATAGAATATTTTTTAAACATACATTGAAATTAATTGAGTAGTTTTTGTATAGAAAGTGGAAGTTATTATAAAAAACTTAAATTAATTACTTTTGTGTAAGAGAAATGTAATTTGTTCAAAAACCCATTATATGACTGTACATTTTATTTTCGCTTTCAAGTATAATTCACACGGCTCTCTAAATACTATCCAAAAATTTTGTAAATATAATATAGGTATCATAGTCCATAGTAATTAACAATTATGAGTAAAATGTTTTAAGATGTTTTTTGAATTAATCGGTCTAACTATTAAGTCAGAAATACGGTAAACTATAAAAATAACCAACATTTGTATCAAACAGAAAAGTTGCTTTGAAAATAATACAGGGATGTTTCATCCTCTTTTTTTTTGATAATGTAGTTATTTAAATGTAGAATTTAGCATTTTCAAATATACTTAAAGACCTTTAATTTAAATGTTTAAAGATTTTTTTACTACTAGTAGAGTGTCCTGTCAAGATACAAACTTCTGTTTTTCAAATTAGAACAACGTCTTTTCTATACTGTAAATTACTATTAGCATACCTATAATTTTAGTGAACATTTTGACGTATAAAAAACAAAATTCAAACTATTAGTTAATGATTTATTTAACTTTGTATTCTAAGGACAATAGGTCCATGGTAATTCGTTTGGAACATATAGAAATAAAATGTTATTTATAATTAATATTAATCTATACCAACGTTTATAATTTGTAAAAATAGTCTAAGAAAAATAAACAATAGATTTAATATTAAATATATTTTATATTTTTATAAAATCTTTTTTAAGGATAATAATCCTTAGTATAAACACTGAGAAACTACTCGTTCGAAATTTTAGTTAGACATAGGAAATTAGGAACATATACGTTGTTCAAAAAAATTATCTGTTAATTAACTTATACAGTATACAGGGGGTTCTCATTTGAATAACAGAAGTTTCTATCACCACAGGAGACTTCTTAGGTAGTAAAAAATAGCAATAATTTTAAAATATAGTTTTTTAGTATGCTTAAAAACTTTGAAAGTAAGAATTTGAATAAATTCAGAAAAATTAGGGAAAGCATGCTTGGTGAATCAATTTGTGTAGTATATCAAGTGTCATTGAGTACAAGGTCACCGCAGTGGATAATTTTTTTAAATTGTAATTTAATAATAAACCAATGCATATGAAAAACGATTTTGAAACGGCTTCAACTTCTAAGGATATTTCATAATTAATTAATTTTACTAAGAATCGTTTATTAGCAATTTATTTTTTTGATTGGTAATAATACAGTAGGTTGAATACATTTTTATCAAAACATCGCTCAACATATTACATAATAATTATTTTAACATTATATAAATTATAAAATACGTATACGTTATAAAATGGTGCTAATAGGTTTGTACTGTTTGTAGTATAAATAGTTTAAAATTATTACAAATATCTTGAAAATGTTATTTTGCGTAAAAAATAATAATATACTAAATGGAAAAAAGCCTCTAAGGCTAATATATTTTTAATTAAAACAAAATAACTAGACCTTACAAAAAAAAAACACTCAAAAATTGTTATTTTTTCCTTCAAATATCGAATTAAGAAAAAAGAATATCGAAAAAAAGAGGCCAACATATTATATTATGAACATTATTATTTATGACTTATAGAATATGCTAATATTAAAATTTGGTGAACATTAGAAACATATCTAATTCATGTAAGATTATTTCACTTTGAAATAAAACGAAATCAATTTTGTTAAGAACTGGTCGTGTTGCGTAAATATTTTTGTAATTCTATAATTTGTTTTCAGTTTTTGAAATGTACTGGAAATTTAACAGTCCAGTGTACAAGATAGATTAAAATTTCTACCAGGAACCACCATGAAACAACATCGGTTAAAATAACAATCATTAAATGGATGTTCCTACACCCAATTAAAAACAAATGTATATTTTTCAATTATTTATAAAGTGGAAATTTATAATTAAGAAATCAATTAAAATCTTAGTTCACACCTACTAAGAAATTAAATTTTTAAGTAAAATATGATTATATATGAAGCATATATTCATAAGCCATTACAGATACATATTATTATATGTATACGAATCAGTCTAATATATATACTATATAGATATAGGTAGGTGGTTTCTAGGAGATATCAATTAAATACAAAAAAAAAAGTTTAATATAATATATAAATTATTCACAGACAATAATAACAAGAAAAAATCACCAACATATAATTGTAGAAATTCTAAAAAATAGGACGATAATACATCTTATTAGTTATCACATCTTCATATCTATAACTAGATGACCATCCATTTATTACTAACAATAGTAACAATAGTACTTACGTGTTACGTAGGTACCTCTACATGCTTCAATACGACAACACGAAAAATACATTTGAGAAAAAAAATGTGTTGTATTAAAATTATCTTTTCAAGATTATTCCAAAGTGAAACCGTTAGTTTAAAATATAAACACGTGAATCTTGTCACATAAATAACAACGTTAATTTTCATTCATACAAGGTTGATTGTCGATTACCGTTAAAAAATTCAAATCCATTCGAATCGTGTTGCTGAAGTTTGCTACACTTTCACCCAGCCTTTTCAAACGATCTACTATTTGTACAGTGTTTTTCTTTTTGCTTTAAATTTTATCAAAATAATTCATTTAACACATAAATTATGTGACATAATAAACCTACCCACTGTCCTATACTGCACTGTACTAAATAGTTGTGTACTTGTGTGTTAGGTATGTTAATATTGTTAATCATATGTAATTAATCCATATGAAATAGTCATTATTGTTAAATAATTAATTTGAAATCATTATTGATTTTAAGGACTTTAAAACTCGATAGTACCATATTAATTTTTAATATTTCAAAATGTTTAGCAACAGATTTCGAATATAACTTATATTTAGTATTATGATATATAATAATAATCATTTTGAAATATTACATTTTTTAAAAAAGGTAAAAAATTACATAAACGTGTTTCACGAGGGGCCTCTAAAAAATCTCTAAAATGTTGGGCGCGGATTTATGGAATCCCTGGGATCCGCAATAGACAGTAGGTAGTATGTTAAAATATATTTAAACTTCTTATTTAGTAATCCAATTATTAATTAGATTATGACGTATGCACCTATATTCATCCTGTAAATAAAAAGTTTTATATTATTTTATGAATAAAAAGTATTGATAATGTGGCATTAACACGGCCTTAACCTATAGTTCCTACCTACTATATAATAATTATATATAATACGGACACCTGTAATAAAATATAAAATATTATAAATCACCATTCAAACCGAAACACTTAAATAATTTTGCGTTGGAGGATAAAGACACTAATGTTCAACGTGTTTATTTTATAGCTGAAATTCTTTAGCCACAATTTATTTACAGACAAATTATTAGATATCAATTTAGATCTCAAAAACAGTAAACAATATTATGAATCTTGTAAGATACCTCATTCGGATAATTAATATACATGGCCTGTGTAATTTTATTATTAAAATATACATTATTTCTGGTTATTCACTATTATTCTGATATAAAAACCATCATTAATTAATCATTTTAATACCTACTTAATATTATCCATAATATCGTAGGTAGGACCTACCTGGTAGGTTCATGGTATAATCAATCAAACAAAGAACTATCCGTATCGTATATAATTATTTTATGTTAAACACTTAACACAGTATTTTGTATTAATTTGAAACTTAATTGTCTGTTATTTATTATTTTTAAATACGAGAATGGTGACTATTATAATATTAATAAACCTATTACAGTAATGAGACTTTATTGAAATATTGCGTGCCAATACATTACAACCTACATATTATTATATTGTTGTATATTTCCTTTCAATTATTCGCCATTTATCAGTCACCACGGCACCTGCACTGAGATAGTGTAAACACTTTTTTCTTATTGAAATGACCTAAATCATTGACATGAAATTATAATATAATCATTATAGGTATTAAGTTTCTAACCAGATGTTGCTTATCTCATTAAAAGGTTTTAAATATTATATCAACCTCCAATAAACTTGTTAAAAAAATGTATGCAAATAACATATACAGTAACACACGTGAATACATTATTATTTAAAATTATTCGATACGAATAAAAATTGTAGATATGTTGTAATATAATAAATTATATAGGTACTTTTACAATATTAATAATCAACTGGAATCGAATATTTAGGATCTTATATGGTACCTACTTGTAACAACAAACCAATTTATAAACTTAGCGTTGGTATGTAATATGTCAGTATAGACTAGGTAGGTGCCTATAATACTATTACGTAATTTTGTAGAACCCTATAATTAATATTTATTATATCTATAAAGTATAATACAGATTTTAGTACAAACTAATTTTGTAATTTAAATTCAATACATTTCCGACGATAAGCCATAATGAATAAATATAATGAAACAAATTTTGTTCAAATTTTATATATGGATATTTTTATTTTGATCATCTATATAATATAAAAGTAACGGATTGTTACAGTTCTACGAGCAACATCGATAGCATTACGTTTTCACCTGCAATATCCACTACCAATATAATACAGTATAATAATATATCTATGTTTATGCTCCTGGATCCGGTTATTATTATCGAGGGAAAGGCATTCATTCTCGTCTTTTTTGCGAGTATAATTGTATTGAAATAATCTTTCTTATCTGCTCCGCCTAGTGTAAAAACAAAGAAATACAAAATTATCATTGTATTTCATTTTGTTTCATTTTTTGCAATAGCATCCAGTAATAAATTAGCATATTAATTGTTGTTATTTTTGATATAACATATCAGGTAAAATAACATAATGACAATTATTGACTCAATATTCAATACTGTATAGATAGGTACTATTGGTACAGTGTAGGTATTTAAGCTGAAACAAAATAATTATATTTCTTTACATAGAGGGGAGACAAGAGTTTAAATTATAATATTATAAGATATAAATTCAACATTGAAATCAATGTTATAATATCCCCCATATTGAAAATGGCGATTCAAGACTTGTTTTATACTCTATTAATAGTTAAATAGGTCTATAAATAATATGAGTGCGTATATAGCGTATAAAATTCACCATGGTATAACGAACAATATCCTTAACATCAAAATGTTAAGCAATACCTAGTAGCCAATTTACGCGCGTTCGTCGGATGTCGTTTCGATTGAGTAGTATATAAATATATAATAAAAGTATGATTGGTGGGTACGTTTAAAAAGTAGGTAAGAACATTTTGTACCGAAACAAATGAGTTTTGTATGTTAAGACGTTACCTACGTTGTTGTTGGCGCCAATATATAAATTAATGTGTGATTTCTATACACGTACGTCAAGAAAGCATGCAGACCGTATCATTAATATTGTGTCGACTTTCTAAATCACCCTGTGCATGTATTTTTTCCAAAGATATTATAATGGGTAAATGGTATATAAAAACTTTATAAGGTATACACAGTATAATGCACAATCATACTCAAACGCCATCAAAAATGTCCTAGGGATAGAGAATGGAGGAACGCAGACATTGGCGTGCAATTGAATTATGGTAGGTATACTTAGGTAGAATAAGAAAGGTTTGAGGTCAATCTATACAGGAGAGTAGGCTCAACACGGATTTTGACTTAGAAATTGTAGCTATCTCCTAAAGTCACAAAGCGTGCGCGACCCCTCAGGTCATAGCGTATTGCTGTCTGGACATTTTGATCACGTAATATAGTAAACGGGTTAGTTGCGTATCGAGTTTGTTTAAGAGGAATCTTCATTAGATAACCATCTGCAATAAAATATGATATATTGGGAAATGAGACTATATGGGACGACACTTTTTATTAAACATACATACATCTTATTAAAATAAAAAAACATAACATTATGCTTAAAAATATAAGTAGTATAATACTATAGTGCATCAGGTATATGTAATGTATTGAGTAAATTTATTAAGCGGTAGTTTAACCATGACACGATTTTAAGCATGCGTGTATTATATACATAATATTATAATACGTATAGATAATAAATAATATAATAATGTCTTTGGTTAAACACTTATACAGTAGGTACCTAGTACCTAAGTACCTACTATATACATACCTACTATACATACAAATTTTTTTACTTTTAAACAGGCGCGTAATGTATCAGTGACACTCGTGGCAGTCAAATAGTTTTGTCGTGGGGAGGGATGAGTCTATAATTATGTACATACACCTTGATCATTAAAAACATAAACAAAAAGTTAATTAATAGGTACCCAAATAAATAAGTAAATCTGTTTCCCTCCCCCCTCGGGGTTATATTTACGATACCCCGAACAGCTATGATAGCCAAACCATTGAGAGGAATAAAATAATAATAATAATAATAGAATAACATAATAACTAGGTACACAAATTATAAACATAAAGATTTAAAATTATTTTAATCATATTTTTAATTTAACTACCTATTAAAAGAATATTACTGCAGCAAGGTACCTAATTGCTTAGGTATCTATCATATCATTTATGCTATCATGTCTAAATAACTACCAAACATAAAATCTGATTATTGTGCAGTAAAAACTGTATAATTTGTATATTTTAAATAAACGTTAAATATAAAAATAAAAAAATGAAAATAAACCTAAAAAGTTAAGCTCTATAATATGCATATATATTTCTATGTTGGAACTGTTAATTTAATAATTATTTTATTTATACAAATATTTTCTTTTAGTCTAAAATAACATTTTATAAGAACAGTAATTACTATTTGCCTTCACCAAAATTAATTGGTTATTAAATCAGAAAAAAGAAAGTTTTTACCAAAAATTGTGAACAATTAATATTCATATTTTACCAGATTGACATTTTACATTTATAAAAATATCAATAATATATAATATGAAATATTATTATAAATATCGAAAAAAGTCATGTAGGATATTCCCCCTAGTTTTATACCCTAGATATTGAGTAGATGCCTATACTATATTACGCATTACGCAGTATTTGTTCGAACTGTATGTGTATCAGACATCAGTGCTATGGAATATAAAGGGAGATAAAAAGGAATTAAAAAGCCCGTTCATTTCTTTCTTAACTAATTTGTTTACCAAGCTTGTATTATAAAGTGCTTATTAATTTGTTTTGTCCCTAGTATCTTTCCAGCCTCCATTTGTCATAATGCTCGATTAATATTATAGTAATATATACTCATATTATACTATATATTATATTTTTTAGATAGTTAAGAAAATAACTTAAGAAGAAATTAAGGGCACCAAAATTATTGGGCTCCTAGAGAATACTAGAGAATAAGCCTTAAATTTAGGGGGTTCTAAAATTATAGAGCATTTACTGCAGAGCTCCCATGGTTCATGGCCAATAAACGTATATAATATATAAACTCTATATATGCTAATCATGTATAATAGTTAAAATTATTAATGTTTTAATAAATTACTTAGGTAGTATCAATAATATTAGTGTTTTCAATTGTTAATGAATTCAAATTAGTACCTATTGTATTAATGCATATCACACATAATCAATGAGAATATACAAATATTATAACGATCAATGCACAATGCACATAATCATAAACACGATAAACACAATAAAAATACATTACTATTATTATTAGAATTACTAACTAAACACATGGTCAGATTTATATGACTGTAGACTGTAATATATTGAACATGAAACATTTTCTTCCGAAACTGACATTTTAAGTTTTCCATATATTTATAATAGATAGATAACTACCCTAAACCGAAAAAAAATTACCTACAACTTATATTCCCTATAAGTTTACGTAATTAAATATTAATTGAACTATTAGGGACGGGCGCCTCAACCCCGTTTATGGACCCAACAAATCCACATTTATTAGCCTATAATGTTTAAATAACTCGAAATTAATACATAATTAGGTATACAAATAAATTTATTCAAATTTAGTTTTTAAAGGTTAATGTGATTTAAATTTGAAAATACCTATATAATAATGTTATTTATTAATATTTCTTTTAAATTTTAATTTAATTAGTAGCTTTAGGTGTTAAGACTTGATATTTTAATAAACTAGGTCATTGTTACCTACATTTACATTTTATATTTATACAATACATTTTAGAAATGTTGAATCATTATTTTTTTATGAATAATTGAACATTTTAATAAATATTACCTATAGGTAGTCAAACTAGTTACGATTGAAATCATTTGTTTGAATACAATGATTTATTTAATTCAAAAGTATGATAATAATTATAGGTGCACCGTAATCCTACGTCGAGATGAATGAAGTGATGAAATTATACAAGTGCCTAAAACTCCAATAAATACACGAGTTGATTGTAACAAGTTATGATTTTTGAGGTATGTACTATTTTTTTTTTAATGATATAAATTGCTTAGGTTTTTTTCTTTTTTAAATAGTGACCTATATTTTTATTTTTTAGTTTCATATTCTAAAAGCCAATTATTGAACAGCAATATATCGCATATATACATCATATTGGGCACCTATATCATGTTGAACTCCGCTATTCTCTTATCTAAACGCTAAATGTTTAAAAAATCTATAGGTTCAAATGTCCATCGTGATTTTGTCACCACTCACCACAATATTGCCTCTTGTAAGTGATTCAAAACACAATATTTTTTTTGAAAACTTAAACATTTACTGCAATAACGCGGATAATGTCTTATTTATAATAAAATAAAACTATATACTGTTTTATAATTTTATATATAAGTAATAGGTACCAATGTATTATTGTACCAATCGATATACTCGTATATAATATTTGTGTATATTTAGTTAACTGCACGTAGGTACCTTAAATATCTTTCCGACCGTAACTCATAAACGCGGGAGTCATAACTCTACAGTCTACACTCATAAAGTTTATATGGGTTTGAAAAAAAAAATTTATTAGTACGTTATAATATATTATAATAATATAGTATAGTAATACGATCTGGACATTTTTTTTTTTTTGCTTAGGTACGTGGTTTTTATTTAGAAAAGTGTAAAATATATTTCGTATGCAGAATAAAGGTAGGTACCTACGTGACGATATGTAGTGTGAACGCAAACAAAGTTGGGATACAGACAACTTTTTTTTTACCGTACAACCGGTGGCGATATGGATTCGTTCCAAAAAACAAAAAACTGTCAGACAAAATAGCTGTAGTTGTAATGAACGCAGTTCCTGTATGCGTGCTGGGAATGAGTAAAAAAATTAAATATCCTGTAAAAAACAAATAAAAATAAACCGTTCGGTCATTTGAGGTTCCAGTGACACCCATCGATTTTGTTCCTATAGTTATTGTGTACAATGGAGCGAGCGAGCGCACGCGGACGCAAGGATTATTACGATTTGATTGCCCGGGCGTATACACGTTTTAAAGTGTTAATGATTATTATTATAATTGAATAGAATAACGGGGCAGGGTCGGTGACTATTTCCTTGCAATAAAAACAGTTTTATTTTATTTCATTGTTATAAGTCATTTTATTTCAAACTATTTCATCTGCATGTATATATATATATATATATTATATATAATATATTATGCATTACACCTATAGCTACCACGGCTGTTATGATTCGAACGCACATCGTCACAGTCTCTAATACGAGAATCGGAGTATCCGAGTATGTATATATATATATTATCAAGTAGGCAATTTAATGCAATAAGTAGACCGTCAACAATAGTTTAATTTATTAGTAATTAAGAAAGCCCGATACTTCCGTGCCCGAATGTGCTAAACGTCCACTAGCTACTGCAGGAGCCCATCAATGAATTATGACTTATGAGTAAATGACTGATGTAATAATATATCTTAACATATTATACATAGGTAAGTATAATATATGTATTATGTATTAATTTACAAATTACAAAATGTAGGTACATCAAAGTAATAACGTACGTATATACACTTTTCTATAAGATGATATTACCTACCATTTAAATACTCTGAATTAAATTCTTAAAATACTTAATTTGTTCTATACCATTCTACCAAAGTATATTAGGATAATAACTATTGTAAATAATTGTATTTATTGAGTAAATAAATATGCGTTAGTATTATATATAATATATATATATACATATACATATGTATATATAGTTCCTATGATAAATGAGCTAACTTTAAAGTTTAAACTGTATACTACAATACGAGTGTTAGTTATTATTTATTAATTATTATTATCGTTTAACTTGGCTAATTACGAAGATTAGTGATGTTTGATAATACATTTGAAAGCAATGATAATTGAAAAAGCAATATAAAAAAAACCAGGAAACTCGCCTCAGCTGTATGTTTTTAATGTAAGTTTTGTGTAACTCGTCACAGCTGTGTAGTTTATCGTAATAGATGTTAAATTGAATTTTATTTTGTTATTTAGAAAATAACACATATAGGTACAATTTATTAATACATAAATTACGAAAAATAAAATATATTACGCGTTCTGAAAGATATTTTTTAAAATACATTGTCAATGCTTCGCGTGTGTGAACGTGAAGATTACCGTCCGTTGACAGAACTCTATATAATTTGAATTTAATGATAAATAATTGTATTATATACGAAAATGAAAAACAATTAAAATGAAGGAGAATACGGACCAGCATTTATCTCTAACGATAGTCTGTTTATGGAATATTATAATAACATTATTGCTGCAATTATAGGTTTGTATTTTTTTCGAAAACAACTTGCAGGTAAGTTAATACTGTGTACCGCATACAATGGTGTATAATGCGTAAATAGATTCACGGTATAATGTTGTCTAAATGTTTTGAAAATGATAATATACATAATATAATATTGGAATGTTTGAAGTTATGAAAGTTATGTTTATAAAAATTTAACATATATAAATGTACAGTGAAAATTACAAGATTCTACGGTAATTCGTTTTGAATTACAAGAAAATAATAAAATCGATTTTGTCCAAAACTGCAGGTTTTGCGTATAATAATTCCCGTTATTTCAAATTATACTTTTGTTTTTCATCAAGAAAAGTACCAACTTAATTCACTTTCCTACCAGCAAACATATTAATATTAAGATTGATGATTGAAGCATTTTTACTATTTCAAAAGGCGATGACAGACACACAAATCAATTAAAAATACGAACATTGTAAAATCAGTCAACTCAATACAGTTATCGTTTGAGCGGATTCATTCACTGCTTGCAGAGTCTAAAATTAAAATAATATCTTTTAGATACTGCTCATAGTCAGTCGATGAAACATAAAAACTAAATTTCGTTTGTAACTCTCGCTGTATGAAGCAAACATTTCACTCTGTGTCTTTGTCTATAGTGTAAATCAGAAGTATAGAAAATCTAAGCAAAGTCTACAACTTTGGAGATGCATGTGGACCTTGGTAATATGGTAGTATAGAGTATAGATCACGTCATAACGCCATAATAATGTAATTTATTTATACTTTGAACACGTACAATATAAATAAACAATTTTTTTGGCGACAGACATCAACGTAATACGCGACTCACTAGTGTGTCGCGACACACCAGTTGAAAATAACTACTTAGTACCTATATAGAGTACGTACCTATAGACTATTATTACAGACTAATATAAAGTAAATAACCTTGGTAATAAACTGATAAAACTGTTTATTTTAAATCAAGAAAACAGTAATAACTGCATATTTCATATTTATATTACCTGTTATATATTATTATTTATTTTGTACCTATTTAATATAATATTTCTGTATCAACTAATCAACTGCATTTAGCTTCTCGTCTCGGAAATCATGATCTTCAATCAAAATCTTCGTATTATTTTTATTCGTACAGAATTTTTGAGATTTATTGATCTTAATGTGTTATGTGTTTTATAATTTATGTAAATAATTTATAACACTGACGCACTAATATTGTATAATACGCTATACGTTCCAATAAATGATTTTTAAAAATTATTTATTCGAACCACTTTATACAATATATTTAATATATTAATATGTAAGTAATAAAATATTAGGTATGCAATTGAATAAAAATCATCGATCAATTATTTACTATAGCTGTTTGATAGTTTTCAATCAAATTTCACTCCTACGACATTTAATCTGCAGCTGGTGGTCGTGAGTAATCGGATATGGTAATGGTTTGCGTGAGAAATTATCGTTGTAGGCGGGGGCACAAGGTAGACGGGTTATTTTTTAACTATTTTTTTTCTACACAAAAACGAGTTAACGTCCAATTCACTTTCACCCTTTCGCACATGCTGCTGTACGTGTTACGTTACATTGAATTTCCGTCGAAAAAAAATAATGAATAATAATAATAGTAATAATAATAAATACATGTAACCAACAGTTTCTCCGTTTCATCTTTACGATTTTCAAAAATATAATAGATTATTTTATCGGAATGCTCGTTGTTCCGTCCGCCAAACGTCCACTACACAGCAACATATACAAACCATCAAATTATACATTAATATATCACATAGGACAAAATTGATTTTTCTTTTATTCATACGTCTAATTTCTGGTCATTACTATATTATACAACAATCAGGAGTGAGGACACGCTCTGATTATTTCTATAATGAATCTAATGTATACTGCAATTTGTATAGGCACACAGGTAAGCCAATATAATAATTTATAATATAAACGTCTGAAGGCGATCGAAAACAATGATTTCATGGTCCAAAAAGTCATAAGTTACGTTATGAATTATGATAAATAATTAGAAGACAACTTTTTCCACGCATATTTGATCCTTGCAGCCAGCAGGAACGTCATAAAGTCATTTTGAATAAGCGTATTATATAAGGTGTATTTTTACACTTGTTGAATTTTATAAAAACTTTTTTGATTTAGAAACTAATTGGACTAATTAAATTGTACTATATTTTAATATACTTTAAGAAATCGCGATAAACACAAATATCATAAATTATAATATTGCAAAAAGTAAATATTTTGTTGGACTTTTATCCCTAAATTTGTATCTAAAAGGAACACATTATAGGATTATATTATAAAGGAACATTTTGTCTTGATTTTACCTTTATTGATCTCCCCCTCCCCCATTGTTCCGAAATCATGTACTTATGTGCCACTGCAATGAACAATAACACTAAAAATATAACATCACAGGTGTACAACATTTAAGGAAGCAAATTATCACTAATTATTGTCTAATACAACAATATAATAGTACAATATACTATTAGCATAAGTCATAACATAATAAATAACCAAATATGATAAAATGTACTCTAATCCATGCGAGTAAGCTGACTATTGACTTCCGATAATATATGAGCTTGATTGTGCCGGGTTTAATATCATAGATATTCTCTAACATTTCAACTTAAAAGGCTTATAAAAAAAAAATTATGGCTATAATTTTGATATTTTTTTAACTTCTATAAGTTTAACTTATGAAGAACTTTGTATTAATATAATAATATATAAAATACAGAAAATTTAAATCTAAATATTTGGTGAACATTTTAAGTTTCATCGATTATACTAGGTACTTTTTGAATTACAATGACTGCAGTCAATAAAATGATTTTGTTGAAAATTTGTATTTCATAACAATTTCCGTTTTTCTGCTGTTTGTTCAAAAGACAAACTAAATCAATCTAGATTAAATTTACTAGGGACCCAATACGTACCATCAACGTAAATAACTGGAGAAAATTTAAATATTTAAAGTTCCGAAAATTTATGTCACAAAAACATTTTTTTTTTTTTAAAGCATAACGTTGTAAGCTCGAAATCTAAAATTGAATATTAAACAGTTATCCTTAATAAAGCACGGAAAGTTAAATTGTATTTTGCTTCTTCTATTAAATGTAGAAAAAATGAATTAGTGCTACAACATCCTAAAGTCTAAATTCTTGATGCCTAAAATTATAATTGAATAACTGGCTTATGATTTTTTATGCTATTATAACTTATAAAATATTTATAATATTTAGGTCACCTTATAGGAAATATAGGTTAAGCAACTGAAGTTGCTCAATTATTTTAGTAGATATCGTAAATTGTATGTACATATATACCTATAATATAGGTCCTATATACATAGTAAACGTTTATTATTTAATATTATTATCTACATTTCCTGTTAACATTTAAGAACATTTCATAAACCTTAGGTATAGATGTATGAAATATCTCCAACAACTATAGTATCAATTGTCGAACCCAATGTGTATAAGATAAAATTATACAAACACAGAGCATAAATGGATTTTGAAAATGAGGTGGGTGACATGTAGACATGACCTCCAGAAATTACATCTATTGACATTACTTTTAATAATACAAAGAAATTTAACAATTACATCAATGACAATACGTTTTACTTTCTATACTACAATAAAGTTTACTTTTCTTAATAACATGCAAATTATTTCCATAACATTACGGTATTTTTAATATTTTTTCAAATCGTTACAATTTTCAAACTAATTTTCTCTAATATTTTATTTACATAAGTCAAAAAATACATTTTGAAAGACTACCAGGCATTGTTACAGTGTACACATTAAAATTGTAAAAACTTCTGATGTTACCTTCATGGTTGGTTGTTCATGAGTTTATGAATATTTCATTATTTACCACTAGCGCATGATTAGAAAGATTAAAAAATAAAAAACAAATTATGATGTTTGTGTAATTTAGTATATAAAATATTAAAATATGTAATATCCTAATTTGTTATCAAACTATTTGATATGTATAGGTTTATATAAATTATAAATGTAAGAATTATAAATGTATTCCATATGCATCATAATTCATAACTATAGAGCTGATGACTTTAAATACTTACTAACCCTCAAAATATGTATACACTTAAAATATGCTCTAAAAAATGTAATGTATATATTATGGTATACCTATTAAATTATAATATTTATATTTGATATATGCAAAAAAAAATTTAAAAATGATAATTTATTTAACTAATAAAAACTTGAAAAATTAATTTCTTTCGCTTCTATTTAATTTTCTTCTACGCTATAATTATTTCGGACAACTAAAGTCCATTTCCTACACGCTTCGCGGTGTTATAGTCCAGATAGTGAATTATAGATATGTTATACCTAATCATTATCTAACCGATAATATTAATATTATGTATAAGTACAAATTTGGAATATAATATTTGTATACAGATTGATACATAATTATATTAACAATTTTCCAACTGTGTAAATATGTGCCCTTAATTTTTCTAATATTCTCAAATATGGATTTATATTATGCAATGGCAATCGAAAAAATATTAAAAATAATAAATATGCAAAATAACATTTTAACTATAATATCCTAGCGTTATGACTTATGTACTACATATTATATGCATTTAATATTTATACAATAATCGTAAAGAGAAAAACTCGACATACAAGCCAACATGTACGAAGCAATAGGACCTGACTGTCAACCCGAGAAAATCATAACATTCCTAAAGAACACCGGAATAGAAAAATTTATTTAAGCATTATATTAGTCATAAGAAACAATTTCCCCCCCCCAATTATTGTAATCAAATTGTAAGCCAAAAATCAAAAAGACACTAACAAAATTTATGTAAAAAGCTAATGGCCTATGTCGCCGAAGCTACACAAAGATCAATAAAAAAAAAAAAAAAAATAATCGTAAATCACATTCCTCTGCGACCTTTCTACCCAAATGTATGAAAAAACTAAAAGTTCTCAGCCCTAACCACAACTAATAAGACGAATGATACAAACTATTGGTATGAGCTTTTTTTGAAGTAATTAGTTACTTAAAAGTTCAAAGTTTAAATTTAAGTACAGCTATGCTACATAATGTTACTATACCTATATAATATTATATTATAATGACTACTGTTATTATTTACCTACTATTTATAATAATACAATATTTTTATAAATTATTATATAGGTACCTAACTTTTATTTTATTAAAATGATTTAAATACTTAGGCACTCATACTTAAGATTTTGTTTTGAAATTTAACCATCAATCTATACTTTATACAGCGTGTAATAGGAAGACCTAACAGATGAAATAACTTTTGTTCTTATTAATATTTTTTATTTATATTTTAATATATAACTTACAGTCACTTGCGCTACACGCATGATATAAAAAAAAAATATTTTAATTTTTTAATACTGAAAAAAAAATCTTTTTGGATAAATTCAAAATAGCCATTTCATAAATCTGATTATAAAAACAATTTTTACGGTAAAAACATTTATCTGATTCAAGTAGTTTATTTTTTAGAATTTTTTAAATATCGATATTTTTTGTGTAAATTATAATATTTATAACGTACCTACCTAATAACTTTTTTCATAGTATTTTTTTTCGTCAAAGGTAGGTGTATATCCACGCATTTTTGGAAGTTATGAAAGTTATAACAACGAAATAACTACCTATATTTAAGAAGAATATAATTTTAAACTAAAAAGTAAATTTACGTTTATAAAATATATCTATCTATTCTCTTATATTGTTGTAGGTGTTTATAAGAATAATATCTGTTGAAAAACATGAGATATTATTTGTTGGGGCGTACTATAAACTTTTCTCTTGCTTATCTAATTTGTTTTTAATTCGCAATTGTTTAGACCAAACACTAACATCTGAACATCAGATCTATATATCTACTTTAATTACTTATTATCTGCATACAAATTACCTATTATAACCATACAATTACGTCGATTTCATAAACAAAATGCAGGTTCTGTGTAATTCGTGGTCAAATTTTGGTTGAATAGTTATTCGTACCACCGTTATACGCAGAGAGCGAACTTTTGGCACCATACCAAGTTCACATGGTACATATATACTTAATAACAATACGCGGTATCCAATATCGCGCATGCGCACGTATGTCTTTTAACCTTCGGGTGTGTTCAGTTTTCATAGGACATAATAGTATGCCGATTGCTATAAAAAGAAAATCCCTGCGCAACAGCAATGTACAACTTATATACATATATAGGCCCTATATACCTAGTTCATACACGATCGAATTTATTGTTTTTATCATACAGCACTATTAAAAATTTAATTACCATTTTATACCTATATAATTTATTAGAAATATTGAAAAAAGATCATGAGGGGATCTAACTCCCTGTTTGACCACCACTGAACCAAAAGTAACTCAAACAATACTATATTATTATTTATTACGTATGGTACACCATGGTATTTCATTTTTCTTCATACTTTATATTCTCTACTGACTACTGTATTACTATTTCAATCAATATTCTTATTATTAACTATGTAATCTTTATAATATTATATAATATATCTTACTCATCCTGTATAATAATATTAATAATGTAATGCCGGCGACTGATTATAATAAAATAATATTGTCGTCAATAAATATCAAAATAGTTTTGATATTTTCAGTATATAATAGGTATACACCTTCAATACAATTAATACACGATTAATAAAACTATAAATATTATTGTATACATTATACATGTACAATCATAGACTTAAATACTAAAAATGGTTAACAATTTGGGTGGTGGGGAGGGGGCTAGAAATATCAATTAACATCATATTAATAACATGTGATAATTACACGTGTAAATCATATGTGTTGCACTTTCTACATAATTAATTATACTTGAGAGGTTAAGTAAGGAAATATTTGGGGGCTTAGGGAGTTTTTTTTTGGAGGGGGAGGGGTTATTGCCCCAATTTACACATATGTAGGTAAATATATTAACGTTATTAAAAATAATAATAATTATTATAGTGCCATTTTTGGTAGCTGAGCTTAAGATTGAGCAGTACGACACTGTCACAAAATTTAAAAGTTTAGTATTTTTAATTTTAACCGATTGCAATTATACTTTGAAAAATTTAATTTAATTTTTATATGCATCGCATGCAAACACACTTAAACAAATTTTATACATTACAAACTGCAGATCGGTATGAATTTTATGTTAATTTTATATTATTACACTATTACACAAATACTGCAAAATAAAACAAAATAAAAAAAATATTAGATAATGTTATAAAAAAAGTTTTTTTTATAAAAAAACCCTTTATTATACTACCTGAATAGTGGGTATATAAGGTTTAGGTACATTATTAGATAACATATGCATACACGTTATGTTTATAACGTAAGGGTGATTGGGCAAGTATAATTTTAGTCAAATTATGTGTTTTTAAAAAAATATGTTACACAAAATCTAATGTTTTTCATTTTTTTAAAAATACATAAATACACTATAGCTCACTCTGGATGTATCTATGAATTATGATGGATATCGTATCGAGGTGTCTCTTCATTCTCCTCTCGTCGATATACAATTATAATACTTATAATAATTATAATACTTAATAGATAATATATTATCACACTGTCTTAATAATTCCTATAAAATAGCTATTATTTCGTTGTTGATTGTAAAGATTGTTCGACGTACCTTTGTGTCCCTCGAACCGGACTGTATCAAGTACACGACCACAAACATCCACGACGCCAGGAAAATCAATAGCAGCTTGACTTTCCTACGCATTTTTCCGGCCCCCATCGCGCGAGGGCGGCCTTTTACTGATATGGAACGCGTAGTCGCACTCGTCTAACACACCATCAAACAATAATATTATGTCGTAAGTATAGCTGCTGATCACACGCGGGTCGACGAAGGTGGCGGTCGTGCTACAGGATCATCGCCTAATCATATTAATATATTATAGTATTATTTCCAAACTTTACGCGTATATTATTATTATTATTATTATTATATACTATCTCCTCGAATCGCACACGTTCGCGTGAGATATGTATATGATAATATAATGTTATAAATATTATGTAGGAAAATGTAATAATTACAATATATTTTCAACGGCGAAACGATGATAACACGATATCTGCAGGAGCGTGGTACAAACTTTCTTTTTTTTTATAGAGCTTTTGGAATTTTTTTTTCTTCCCCCGAGGGACGGTCCGTACAATGTAACGTTACCTACTACGTGAGCACGAGAGCGGTGAAAAAATCGTGTCGAACCGGGCAGACTGCGGAGACGACGACGACGACGACGAAGACGACGACGAAGACGACAACGAAAACCGACCGTGATCGAATGCCGACTGCCGGACTGCCGTTGCAATATCATAACATTATATTATTGTACCGGGGGCCCCGCCGCCGCCGCGCCGCGGTCGTCTGAGCAGCAGCTGATCGCGCGAGCGGAGTCGAGCAGGATACGTGAGTAAACATATATAGGTATATACTATAATATAGGTATGGGTACCCGCCGGCAATGCCGCCGCGATAAATAATTCTCCGTCACCGCGGCGGTTGTGGTCTCGCGCCGTTTTAACGATCGAATAATATATAATATAATATTATATGTATGTGTGTGTTGTGTGTGTATTCCACTGAACGCGGCGAGTTATTTTGTTCGCCATCGAGCCGCGACGAATATTATTTAGATACCTAAACCGCGGTAACTAAACTTACTAAACACCGCGATGAAGAGTAAATTATAATGTATTAACCGGGGCTAATCAGTTGTCATTTTTCGCATTATGTACCTACAACACATAGGGGAGACTAACAGACAATACTGGTTATCCATCGTTAAACTATAAATTGTTAAACGTGTTTATCTCTTTACTTAATTAAAAGTTTTGGTCCCTGGAAATATGAATCAAGCCGCTTTATTGACCGCATAAATAGGCGTAGTGTAACTTTTTTCACCCTCACCCTCCAAAAAAAAAAAACGGCATTATTTTGCTTTTTGACACATTTAATAAGGTGTTGCTTCCTTTAAATTTCAAAATTATGAATTATTATTCACCCATGTCCCTTAATAATTATGGGAAAAATGCGGTATGTCGAACATTTTCCTGAGATTGACCAAAGGCAGTGGTGAATCTATAATTATATTTTTATGGCGGATGTTATTTTACTAATAATGTACAATTTCGATTTTCGAGACAAAAACAAACTAATAATTTGAGATTTAAATGGTCAGGAAAATCAGTTGTGCCATGTACATATAGCATGAACCGATTTTGCCATATATTACTTTCTAGAAATACTAGCTCTTTCGATATAGTCTCCCTTATATCCTATTATGATTTATGATCTTATATAATTTAGAGTGTGGTGGCGACGTACTGTATAGGTACAAGGTGGATTTTGTGACCTCGTAACATATAATTTTGTGTTCTGCTCCATTCGTATCCTTTTCTGTGGACATCGATTTGTGACTTTTCTGAGAAAAGACGTGTGATAATACTTTCATATGGTTTGATTAAAATAATACAGTGTTTACTACGCTCTTTGCGCTGACCTCAGTCCTCAGCATGCTTGTGCTATATTAATAAATTGCCTAATCAGTTGTGTCGCCTGCACACCATTCGCATAATATTTTTTATAAGGTAGGTACGTAACACAATATGGACACTACAATTTAATACATTATATTATGTATACAAAATATTATAATACATGATATAATATTTAGGATTGATAATACTAAAAAAAAAATACGCGGGTCGGTGAGTGTTTCAGCCTCAAGAGCAACTCCCTCTAAATTCATCACTGACCAAAGAAAAATATTATTATTAACCGCTTGAAATATAAGGTCTCTCTATAGTGTACCTATACGGCTATGGTAATTTATTGGTAAACGACAAGAGTCAAAAACAAAGTACAAAGTGGAATGAGTTTTTATTCGTGCCTATTATTTTTTTTAAAACTACCAGTTTTTTTTAAGTAAATCAAAATGTATAATTATTTTCTCAGTTACTTAAAAAACATTTTTGCGTACCCCTTCTATAATTATATCATCATCCATAGACCATAAGCTAAATTTAAATTTTCACCAAGTTTCCATAAACGACTCCAAACTCATCCTAACCCTCTCATAAAAAATCGTTCCATCCTAACACTCCCAGAAAATCTTAACTGCAGATTAAAAAGAAAGTAGTGCTGTGATCTTTTAAAAAAATAAAAAAAAAATAATGATAAATAAAAATAATAGTTATCATTAGCTATAAGCCACTAATGGGTGGCTACTTATTCACACCTTTAATATTATATTCTACTCTTATCATAATATAAACTTATTATGATAAATTGTATAAATTGTTTATGTGAAAAAAAATAATAAAAATTACAGTCACGCATATTTTTTTACACTTTTGCCCCCACCCTTCTAATTTTTAAAATAAAGTACTGCATGTTATACCTACCTGTCTATACCTACATCTTAAACCATGGTTAACAGTAGTCACCATCTCGGCCAGTGGATCGCATTGGGTTTTCTTAGGTCTAGAACTTCGTTTTATTTCGCTGACTGCAGACACGACCAGAAATAGTTGTCGCCGAAACCGGTAGGGTAAATAGGTGGTTATAGGTATCGGCAATGACACGTAATTTTAGAGGAAATTTTCGTCAGAAAAAATAAAAAAAAGGAAAGTATATATTTTAGGAAAATTAATTGGAGAAAAATTATTTTCAGGATATGCAAATTTATGAAAATATAAATAAGAACACAAGATTTACAAGTATCTAGAACCCACAGTTTTTTTCATTTTTGTTTCTGCAGTGTACATAAGTAAAAAGGTATCTAATATTACATAACAAATAGGTATGCGTTTAGTGTCTACCTATAATAAAATATGTATATCATAATTCATAATATTATATTTAATATTTCTGAGTTCGCCATATAGCCTACAAATATACGCCAGGTGGTCGATCGCTGTTCCAATGACTACCACTTGAGTACCATAGTATCTCTCAGGCGCCCCTGATAATTATTATATTAGATAATATAGCCATATAGACATATAGGTATACTACACTATAAACATACATATACACATTCTATAATGGTTTGTTAATTGGAGGGCTTTATTAAATTTTATTGTTATCAATATTTGGACCGTGAAATATATTCCGATACACGAGTGGTCATTATGGCTAAGCAACTTATAATATAAATATATAATACAAGCGTTATTCTAGAATCGGGAATAGACGCATTGGGCATCAGTTATATTATTAAACTATAAATAATTAAATAAACCTACATTAGTAAATATTATTAAAAAATATAATTACACACATAAAACTGTGAAGTTGTTTTGAGTACTTAGCAGGCACGGATCCAGAGCAAAGGTCTGAGAGGGGGGGCAAACATTTTTTTTTACAATAGGTGCAAATACAATTATAACACAACTTACTTTATTCTTAATTTAAAAATGTTATCATAATAGTATAGGTAATTGTATAATTACAATATTTGAATCACTGCACACTGTCCACCATGAACTAAGACTAAGTACTATCTTAGTTTATGCTGTCCATATTATATTGTATTATCAGACATATCTGTGATTGAAATACATATATACTAATATCGGGATCTGTAAAATTATAAAACAAATTTGAGAAATAATATGTATGGGAGAGCCTGGGCCCCTATACCCCCTGGATCCGTCCCTGGTACTTAGTTAGTCAATTCCATACACATTCGAGCATTTAATTTTGCGCAGGGTCCAAGGAGAGTTGATTTGACTACGCTGCAGTGTAGTTAACAGTTATCATTTGTTTTAACGTTTGTGTATAACGACCTATCTAGGATAATCAAAATAATTATTAATTTTAGACTTTAGTTCAAATTAACTATATGAAATGTATAGTTACAACTATGTATGAACGCAACTATTTTATGGAGTTAAAATAATTACTGATTTGGTTGTTTAAATGTGTAAAAAAATACAAAATGTACTATACATTTTAAACTTAAGGACATGCCATTA
This sequence comes from Nasonovia ribisnigri, assembly GCA_027563435.1. Classification (NCBI taxonomy): domain Eukaryota; kingdom Metazoa; phylum Arthropoda; class Insecta; order Hemiptera; family Aphididae; genus Nasonovia; species Nasonovia ribisnigri. The sequence continues at coordinate 163,963 of JANEHU010004533.1, forward strand.
TTATGGCTATTGGCCATTGGACACCATAAGTTCATAAATCATATTAGTTGTATACCTTTATTATTATAAGGCGTTCGATGTATTATAATAATATGTACCCTGCAGGGGCGTCCTTCAGTGGCACCGATCTCTATATTATGTATTTATGTATAAGTACTGCGGATGCTATATGCCAATACCTAATTTAGGTGGGTAGTGACGTGGTAGATACTGCAGCGTATACGGAGCCCGTAGGATGTACAAGTTATAGCTATTTGGATACAAGTACCCACTTGAAATTAGTTCCGTATTTTAGTGAGACAAACTACTCAGACTGTTTCAAAAGCAGTTATAAATAAAAATCGATTGTATGTTTGTTATGTCAAAACATTTTAATACAATATTATTTTCCAACTTCCCAGCAACATAATTTTAGATTCTGAGCGGAGCGATGAATGTATTGGTTTTACAATGATGTGTGTTTTTATTTTTTTTATTTTTGTGTCTGTCATCACGTTTTAGGACAGAAAAAATGCTTCGATTTTCTTCAATAGTACCTTTTCTGATAGGAAAGTGAATCTAGTTGGTACTTTGGGGGGTCAAAAGTCAAAATTTCCCAGTAGTTTTCATGAGCGCCTGGAAAAACAAATGAAAAATTTTGGGAAAAACGGGAATTTTTACGGAAAACCAATTTTCGACAAAATCGATTTTGGTTTTTAGTATAACTCTAAAAGAAATGACCGTAGAGACATGAAATTTTGACCGAATGTTTATATATGCATTTTCTGCACACCATAGCATTTTCAAAATATTCTGACTTATTTTGAGCTGTTAACGGACATTTTCAGTTTCCAATTTTTTTAGTTTTTTTTTCTATAAATGTCAATAAAATTTTATTTGTTGGGTAAAAAATCTTGAAAATTTAATAGTAGGCTTCTAATATATAGTTTCAAAGGCAGATGAAAAATATTGAAAATCCGTAGTCACAATTTTTATTTATATGTAATCAAAGTTCAAATTTTGACAAAATACGTAAAAATGACGAAAATGTGCAATTTATTTTGAGTTAGAAATTCATAAAAGATTTTCTTTTTAAATCTAAGATTTGAAAATGTAATACAAGATTCCTCATAAGTTTGCCTAATTTTATCAATAAAAAGTTTATAAGCAAGTCATAATAAATTTTTATGAGCATTTTAAGTTCAAATTTGTACAAGATTCGATATTCACTCGATTTCTCATGTAGCGATTTTCTTATTTTGTTGCAATTCAAAAACAAATAACTGTAGATGCATGAAAATTTCACTGAATGTTTATATAAGCTATTTCTATACACCATCTAATTTTGAATATATTTTGACTGTTTTTCAGCTTTTTACGGACGATTTCAATTTTCAAATTTTTTAGTTTTTTTTCTATTAATATCAATAAAATTTTATTTGTTGGGCCAAAATAATGAAAATTTAATACAAGGCTCCTGATATATTGTTACAATAGCAGTTGAAAAATATTAAAAATACATAGGCACACATTTTTTTTTTATAAGCATTTAAAGTTCGAATTTTGACAAAATTCATCAAAATCTCGAAAATTATCAATCATTGTAATTAAACAATTATAAAATGGTCAGTTTTCTTAACTAAGGATTGAAAATTTAAAATAAAGATTCTAATAAATAGTACATACTGTATTCAAAAAATCTAAAAAATATTTAAACACAGTTATTTTTTATAGACATTTTAAGTTCAAATTTGGACGGAATTACATATTAAAATCAACTTTAACGAGTAAAAGTATATATTATAATATTTTCATAGCATCACTGATAATTTTAGGTTAATAATTAAATAATATGAATAATATTAATTCAACTTAGCAGCTACCGTATAATAACAATATCAATATAATTTAAAATATCCTAGACTGACATACCGTCTCCGCTCAGAATCGTTTTTCGTATACAATGATATTATATCATTGAATTCAAATTTAATACCATCCATTATATACAGTGATCTACTTGTAACCTACTGTACAGGCGACATCCACTTGACCCCCTTTTTAGGTATAAGGTATACAAGTAGACAATATTATTAATATCTACTATTTTCAGCCTGTTTGTTTTATATACCTATAAGAAATGACTGGAATTAAATATTATTATATATATATTACTTATTTGAAATATTGTTCTAGGTAGTAAGTAATGGCGGTGTTTTAATTTTATATACATTAATTAAATATAAATATATAATACATTATACATGTGGGGGGCTTTAGTGGCTTTACGCAATCTCCGAATTGTATCAATATTCATATTAATAATATCAAATAAGAAATATAACCACATATCGCATCATAATTCGTAGAAATCTGAATCATATATACCTATATAGGTTAGTACCTATCTAGGTAGTGCATATAATATTTTTTACACAAATACGCTTGATGATGGAGGGAGGAGTGTTTCACTGCTCGCCACTGGAACATGTACCGATATTATATTTAATTATTACCTATGTAAATATGCAATACGTTTTCAGACTGACACCGGCATTCGATGCCATTGATCTATGGTGCTCCTGTACCAATTTTTGGGGGAGGTCGAATTCTTAATAGGTATATATACCTATAATTTATACCCTAAATAAACTCAATCATTGCCTATAAGAGTTTTCAGTTGCGTATTGTAAAATATTATCTAACTTATTTATAAGTTAATTTTGTAACAGCTAGGACGTTGTATAGGTACGCAATACGCATGTATTATCTTTGTCTTACTAACGCATAATATTGCAAATTTTATCTTCAGAATACTCGGCGTGTTATGGATTGAGTAGACAAGTTTATGTTTCAACAAAATATAATATCATACTTTTTTAAATTTCAAATTTAAATTGAAAATGAGAATATTCTATGTTTACAATGTCACGTGCCTATTAATCTAAATATCGGACTATTGAGCTGTATACGATTCTATCCCGACCGTTTTAAAGGCGTTAAATATAGGCAATTTTCTATGCGTGATGTAATGTGCATGCAGGTCGTGTGAATGTGAGTAGTAACACTAGTAAGTGATCATTACAATATTATAGTGGAAGTAAGTTACTAACCTAACTATATAAAATAAATAACGGTGTGCTCCCGCATGTCAATAACGCATTACACAAATTTTAATAATTTTGTTTTTGTTGGTCAAAAGTTGCCAATCAACCTATACCAATCATATTTAAGAGGACGCCGCACCCGCATGTGTTGTCTCCGTCTTACACACGTATGACATACCAAATTTCCGTTCGCTATAGTTTCAATAATGTGCTGTCAGTTTTTATATTAGAGTGAATTGACCTATTATCAAACTTTGAAGTATTAACATTATCTGGGTTCTCTCGTTGGTCTTTTACGATATTTCAATTTTTAAGTGAGATATGGGTATGGAAAGTATTAATATTTTAAAATGCTCATAATTCACGTAAAAATTAAAATATCATAAAAAACCGACGAGAGAACACATAAAATGTTGTTACCTAAAAGTTTGATAATATGTCAATTCACTCTAATATAAAAACTGACAGCACCTTATTCAAACTAACGAACCGAAATTTGGTATGTCATACGTGTGTAAGACGGAGACATCACATGCGGGTGCGGCGTCCTCTTAACCAACAATAGCAATACAATTTCTGAAAACATATTTGATTTGCAATAAAATTTACTTGAAAACGACTTTCATATATTTTTCAATTAATTGTTCACTTCTATATTAGGTAGGTATATTTTAAAATTCTTAATACCCATAATTTGAAACTCTAATTAAAAAAGGATTTGGGAATTGCAAGGAGCTGGGTAAAATCATGCATTAAATCATCACGTTTATGGTCTTGAGTGAACAAATTATACGTTAAAAGTTTAAAACAAATATGTGTTTATTTATAAAACTATTATTCTATGTTGTTTACTATTATATAGACTGAAAAATTACTTGACCGATTTTGAAGAAAACTTCAGTGTTTGTTGTTAGTGATTTCAGGAAAGTTTAGAGTAGATTGAACCATGTTTGAAAATGTACCAAGAGCTGAAATATCTGAACTGATACACTAAAACTGTATTATACATTAATTGTTCATTTTTTACCGGGTGAAGTCTGGTTTTACAGCTAGTACTTTTTAATTACATTTTAGCATGGTTAGAACAATTATTCAAATTACCCTTTTGTTAATGTAGTTATAGATATTCAGTGATATTGAATGATATTTCTGTTATTTCGATCAATAGTAGATTGGACATTGCATCTCTTTTTAAAAAAAACTCTAGTTGGAACAAAGTAAAATATAAAATATTGAGGCTTTACAATTATTTATTGATAGATAAATAATATTTAAAAGTAGTTGACAAGAAGAATAAGGAAAATGTAAGAAACAATTATAATATAATATTGTGTAGGTATAATAATTAAATAATATATTAAAATAATTACCTAATTATTATTTTATAATAACATTTTTTGAGTACAAAAAAATTAATACACAGTAGAACAGATCTAAATCATAATTATAGTTTTTTTTTAGTATTTTTTTCAATACTTAATTATTTAGTTAAATATATTTTTAACTTTTGCAATATTTATTTACTTGTTAAAATGATGTACTGATATATATATTGTACTGTAATTAATACATTATAAGTTATGAAGTTACCTACTTAATCTAAAATCAGTTAACCAATAAAAAAAAATAAGAGAGTATAATATAATACAAATTTCAATAATATGAATAAACAATGATAGTGAAATACAAAATATACAAATATAATATAGAAATAAAAATGATAAAATAAAATGTATAGAATACAAAGCTTCACCAAAAGAAAGCTGTCAATATTTAGTGAAAAAAAATGGAACATTTACATATTACTATAAAATAATTACTTAAATTTTATACTCGGCTACTCAAGATTAAATTGTTTGAATATTTTTTACTTATTATAAAATGTAACTCTGAAATTTTAATTGAAATATTATATTTAAATGTGACATGAGTACATGACTACATTATATTCTTATCTTCTATTCAGATCTAACTGATCTTAGCATACCACGCACATATTAATAATATTACAATTTAATAAGAGGATACTTCAAGACTAAACTGTAGCTCCCATGTAAAATATTTCTTTATCCAAAGGACAATTTGTAGATGGTTTATTGCTGTTTCTTCTGAACGGATCACAATCAACCAATGATAATGATTTGTTAAAACATAAACGCACTTCATCAATATACGGCTTGTTGGTACGCTAAAAAATATAATAACTTGAATTATTATTTGTTATAAACATTTTAAATATAAAACATACACTTTCAAAGTAGCAATCGATATGTGGGTTCTTTCCCAATCCAGTTCTTAAAGTATGCCAAATTTGGTTTACTGGATAACTGCCATTAGGCTTAATGCCTCCCTGTGCCAATAAATCGCTCAGTACATATTGTTTAGACCAATCTAACCCTTGATTAAAATATTTTAATTCTGAATCCAAAGCTGACAGTGATTTAGAACATGTTCCATGTTTTATCCATTCATGTCTCCACAATTCGCCTTCTTGTTTCCTTGACCATGTCTTTGACCCTTTTATTTCTGTCCAACGATTTTTTAATTCAGGAATAATGGTATCTAAAGCATTTAAATTAAATGTTGTTTGATTGTTGCAATAATCTGGACCAAAGGCACCAATTTTAGATGGCCTAAAATTATACGAAAAAAAAAATTTAGAAAAATATATTGTATTTTTAGTTAAATAGATGTATCATATAAATACCAAATTCCGTGTATTGTCCATTGATTGCGATTGGCTGGTAAGTTACAAGTGTGAGTATTTGAATTAATAGTCCAAGTGTGGCAAAAAGTATATGGCCATGACTGAGAAAATACCAATATATCCCATTCTTTTCTGTATCCATATAATAAAAAATACATAAATATACATAATGACATTTATTTTAATCATAACGTTGTTCTCTATCACTATTATATTAAAATCGTTAGTCTTAGTGACTTTAATATAATATGTATAAACACTAGAGAAAAGAAGACCAAATATAAAACAAAAAAATAAAAGATTCTGAGAAAAATTGATAAATTAAAACCAGTAACAATTCACTCAATGACAGAAAAATTTGTTATGATGTGCTTCATAATATAAGAATAAATAAGTTTTTTTCAACAAATATGCAATATGTTTGAAACTTAGATATTATAACTTTGAACAATTGTCAACTATATTATATATCTCATACTATATATGTCATAATATAATATTATTATTTATTCAGATACATTTATATAGACACTATATTTATATACTTAAGAATGTAATATAGGGGTGCCCAACTATGGCCTACGACAATTTATTAGACGGCCCTAGAAAATATTAAATAAAAAATAATTAAAATTTATCTAAAAACATAGTTAGGCAGTTAATACTTAGTACCTATGTAAAATAAAGTATAAATTAATATTTCTATTTTTCCAATTGCTTATTGTCAATTACATATTATGTTGTTAATCAGACACAAAAATTATGTCGCAGCATTTTCATCGTTATATAAGTTTTGCACGTACACTAAATACCAATATCAATTCAGTTCTATTAAATAAAGGCAAAATTAAAATTTTTTTTTTTTGGCACGGTAAAAAAGGGTTTGTCACCCCACTGGTGAACACATAAATTGTATAATAAATATTAAAAATATTGTATATTTATTTTAAATAGTTAATGAAATATAATATAATGTATTAAGGACTCAGTGAAAACGGTAATTTTTAGGTACGCAAATAAATCGGTTTTCAACAAAATAGATTTTGGTTTTTGGTGTAACTCTAAAACAAATTTATAGATAACCGTATAGATACATGCAATTTTCACTGAATGTTTTTAGTATTTTCTATACTTGAAAAACTTTTCAAAATATTTTCACTCGTTTCGAGCTGTTTACGGACATTTTTAATTCTCGATTTTTTTTTCGCCTTATATGTCAGTTAAATTTCAAAGTTTGGTAAAAATGAGTGTAAATTTAATGTAAGGCTCTTGATATTTTTATAATATATGTTGAAAAATATTCTAGCTGCAGCTATTCAGTAACCAGAAAAATCTCAAAAATATGAAAACACAGTTTTTTTTAGTTATTTTATGTTCAAATCTGGACGAAATTACATATTAAGTACCTAACAAAGAATAACGATTTCAGTTATTTTGTTGTAATTTAAAAATATTACTAGCGAGTCCTTGAAATATCTCAAGTATATTATTACTTATATACAAATATTGAAATATGTAAATAATATTAATTCAACTTACAGGCTACCGTATTAATAATAATAATAATATATAAAATATCTTAGGCTGACAAACCATCTCCAATAAGAAAATCGTTGTATAAGGATTGGTTAATTTACGGATGAATAACCAATGCCTAGCTTCAAAAGTTCGTAAAAAATTAATTTGACTTTCCGGTCAACTTTTTTTCTAGTTAAAAGGACGTCGCACCCGTATGTGTTGTCTCCGTCTCACACACGTACGACATACCAAATTTTCGTTCGCTAGTTTCAATAGGGTGCTGTCAGTTTAATATTAGAGTGAATTGACCTATTATCAAACTTTGAAGTATTAACATTATCTGTGTTCTCTCGTTGGTCTTTTACGATATTTCAATTTTTAAGTGAGATATGGGTATGGAAAGTATTAATATTTTAAAATGCTCATAATTCACGTAAAAATTAAAATATTATAAAAAACCGACGAGAGAACAGATAAAATGTTGTTACCTAAAAGTTTGATAATATGTCAATTCACTCTAATATAAAAACTGACACTACCCTATGGCCTATATTGAAACTAGTGAACGAAAATTTACTATGTCGTACGTGTGTAAGACGGAAACAACACATGTGGGTGCGACGTCCTCTTAAATGTAGAAAAACTTAAGGAGAATCTTGTATTAAATTCTCAAAGCTTATATATAAATGGAAATATTTTTATGAATTTATAGTTAAAAATAATTTGGCAATTTTCGCCATTTTGATAAAATATTTTAACTTGAGACACTCATAAAAAAATTGCGGGTTTACGATAAACTTTTATTTTGATTTTTACTTACATAAGCTCATGACTCATGACGAATCTTATATTACATTTTAAGTTTTTTGACCAACCTAAAAATTTTGTATTGACAATAGTTAAAAAAAAACTCGAAATTTTCTTATGACTATAAATAGATCAAATGATTCGCAAATATTTTGAAAATGTTAATGTACATAGAATTTTACAGTACAAACATTCAATGAAAATGTCATCTACATTAGGTCGTTCTAAAAAATAGTTTTGCGTAAAAATCTCAATTTGTCTTTAATGTTTTGTCCGTTTTTCCTAAAACTATTTTTGCTTTTGACCCCCCCCCCCCCCCCCAAATACCAACTAGATCACTTTCCTACCGTAAAAGACGCTGTTGAAGAAATTGAACCATTTTTACTGTCCAAAAAGGTAATGACAGAAAAAACAAAGACACACACATTATAAAATCAATACATTCAGCGGAGCACTCAGAATCTAAAATTTTATTGGTTTAAATAATTATTAAGGTAAAAATGGTTGTGAAAAACTTAAATATAAAATTAAATTAAATAAATATAAAAAATGTTCCTACATTTCTTCAATATAATACATAAAAATGATTTATATCAATTTTTTAAGTTAAATAATTGTCAATTTTCAATAAATACATACAAATTTATGAAAAAATATATATTAAAAAAAATGTTCTTTTATGCTAAATTAAAATCTTTTCCTTATTTCTTTATTTTTCTTGATAAATAAATAGTGAATATTCAATATATGGTAAATTATGTATTGTTTATCACTGTCATATATTGTATCATGTTTATATTATTGTGTTTTGTACTCTAGCCCTCTTTGACATTTGTATGTACATTAATAAATAAATAATGATCATAAATCAGGATAATATACTAGATATTAATAATAATTAATCATTGATTAAAATCAACATATAAACATTTATAGAATTATTATAAATATTATTGAATTTACAGATAAATGTATATGGATTGAATTGAATTTGCAAAATAACATGATAACGACTACTAATTAAAAGTATATGCAAAATGTGTAAATCTCTATAAGGAACTGCTTGTATTGGTGTTGAGTTTTTAAATTAAATGTTCATAAAAATTTTAACGAACTATACTAATTAGAGTTTAGTATATACACAAGTACTGAATCAAACAATTAAATATACATATACAATTAAATATTATATACATTAACAAATCAATAGAATTTTTCATTATAATACTTATCCAAACAAAACGAGACTACAACACGCATTAAAAAAAAATATCATCAAGTGTTTAAATGTAGAGCTCAGAATCTATTTTTCTAACGATAAAGTTTATCATTGATTTCTACAATAATAATAAATCTAGAGCCCAGAATCTATTTTTCTAATAATACATTTTATCATTTATTTCTACAATAATAATACACTACCCCATACCAAGAAGAGCAAAGCAAGAATATAAATCTCTAATAAATATTTTAATTAAAAATAAAATAAAAAAGTGCCCAACACCAGGTAGATTAAGTATTCTGTTTGGCTTTTACTTGATGTTTAATAATTTATCTGAGTTCTTAGTATATTAATTTAATTATTTCTGTTATTAGGTGTTTATATTATTGTTCCAGCAGTACACATTTTCAAATAGAAAATATTTAAATAATTTTAATGTTAATTTACATTTGAATTTAAAAAAAACTGTTAAGGTTTTTAGTGTGTTAAATAACAAATGTATAAAATTATTAACAAATAAATATGTACCGTGGTATATAAGGGTATGAATTTGATCGATTTAAGTTCTGATTATATGAAGTATTTGTGCGAGGCTGATATGAATGTGATCTGTTAAATTGACGAGGACTTTTAGTTATCCACTCATCTGAGTGATCAGATACTTTTCTTTTTAACCTGTACAACAGCTTTGAGTGCCTGTAAACATAGTATTTTGGAAAGTTGTTTGGATTTTTTTTTTTTTATCACCATGCGATTAGTAGCAAATATTGTAGATAAATTGTGTTAATTTTATTTAAACCAGAATAGATGAAATAAAAAAAGCAAATTATTAGTCAATAAATATAATTATAATTTACTCATCAACAGTAGAATTAGAGTTTGTAAGAATAGTATCTGTAGAAGTAGAATTAGAGTTTGTGGAATTAGCATTAGTAGAAATATTGCGTTCTGGAACATGATCCAAGTACAAAATAGGTTTTTTTGGATCACAATTAGTTAACGCATGAGACTTCTTCATTGGTCCCTGTCTAGGTTTCATAATGCCATCACAATCAATAAGTTTTAAAGTTTTATCAAAACATATTCTTATTTCAGCCAACATTTGCTCCTTTGTATCCTATAAAAATTATTAATCTCATAATTTTTAAATTTACTATTAAAATTATTTGTTTTGTTCATTAGTTATAGAAATTATTTTTATAAGTTATTTTTAAAACTATAAGCTTACATGTTTGGTCTCACATTGAATCCATGCATTTGTTTTCAAAATAGACTTCACTGCTTTCCAATAATCAGCAACATTTAATGTACTATTTGTTTTTATACTACTTTGGTGCAAAACATCTCTCATATTATACTTCTCAGACCATTCAATTCCTTGATAGAAGTATTTAAATTCTGTGTCTAAAGCTGGTAGTGCTACAGCACATGTACCATGTTTTTCCCATTCGTGAAAATAAATACTTTCTTTTTTATGCAATGTATCATTGTTTGAAGAATTTCCTTCAGTAGTATTACTAGGTGGAATCTCTATATCTGTCCAATATTGATTTAATTTATCTTTTATACCATATATAGAATTAGGATCAAACACCATAGACTTGTTACAAAATCCTGGGCCTATTGTTCCAAGTTTTGTGGGCCTAAAAAAAAATGGATTTTAAATATTGGTTACCAGCATTAAATGTGTTAATTTAATGTTGTTTTTTCTTTTACTAGTTTAAGTACTAGAAAGAAACTACCAATAATTGCAGAAAATGGTTGGGTGCTATGTTTACAAAATATTTTAAATGCAATGATACAATTTATTTTTATCGCTTTCAAATTTACTCTCATAAACCAATTAAATTTAGTGCTGCTTAAAGGAATAAAGCAAAACAAAATCCAAAAAGTTGAAAGACAGTAGACAGTAGATTCAATAAATCAAGTTCAATTATAGTTTCAACCCCAATTTTAAACTTGTTCAATATATATAGTTCAAATATGGACTAATAATACAGAAAAGAATGAAAAACTTTCAAACTGCTTAAACTCTTTAATGATGTATGATGTATTTTTTTGACATTTCACATTGAAAGGAAATATTAACAGTTTAGTTTTGAATACTTTTTAAATTGTCTATAAACATAAAGGTAATAGTGTTGTGAGTTGTAATAGCTTGCCAATTTGAGAATGAAAACCTATCACTATTTTGATTATCCTATAACTTTGGTCTTTGGTTAGACCAAATTATCCTACTGCCTTTATAGGTTTTGATTGCTCAAAAATATAATTAAATTAAATATAGACATATAGATTTAGTCTGCACAACTTAGGAAATTAAATAGGATAGAATTATTTGGATCTAATTTTTATTTACACATATATTTTTTTGTATAAGATCATTGGATTTTATGAAGTTTTTTATAAAATTGTGTTTGGACTAGTATAATTGAACCATTTGCCTGGCATCATAAAAGTATAAAATTAATATATTTCTCACACACTAGAAATCAGAAATAAAAAGTATACAAACCATATGCCATGAACTGTCCAAATATTCTTGTCAGATGGGAAGTTACATGTGTGTGCAGGATTACTATTTTTCCAGGAATAACATAATGTGTTTGGCCACGTTTGTGTGAATATAAGTATGTCCCAACTATTAGGATCTTTAGCCGGGCGTGGAGTTTTCATATTCAATCTGTAAGATGAACAAGATCGTTTAAATATCTATACAATTTTTGTGTTGTAAATTCATGAAGTGTGTATAATAATATAATAACTATAAAAATAATTTGTAATTTGTAATTACCCCAGGTACAATGTACCAAGACCAAATGTCACTATGACTGCAGACAGCAGCGCTGTCCTCTTACTCATTCCCATTTTGAAATGCTAAAATAAAAAATAAAAATAAAACATGAAAATAATTAGGTAGTCATAATTTTTATTTTTGTCAATTAGTACGTAAACTTTCAATCTGTTACATATTTTTAGTACAATACTTCGTGTGTCATGGATAATATGTGTTGTGAAATAATCAAATACCTAATAATTACCTACAATTACGCTTATACTGACTCACTCTTCAAACAGATGGAATCATAGTAAAAAAAATGTACCAATAGGGCAAAACAATTAACCAATTAAATTAAAGTACCTACTGGACCTTCGTTTACTAAAATAATGATTAGCTATTAACATAGACCTTATACTCAGTATAAGGTCCATGGCTATTAAAAATAATTGAACGAAAAAAATAAAAACAAACACTACCTATTACAGTATTACGTAAAACTGAGAGCTCACCTGTTTTAGCGCTCACTCGACACTCGAAATTCGAATACTCGATAACAATATTCCCTAAATGATCATTTATCAGAATTCAGTGCGGAACAGCGAGTTGAAATGACGCGACAGGCGACACACGGACGCAACGACTACGAACACACTGTCCGAATGTCGGACGGTCACGGCCTCGCGGACGAATGACGTCAGAGACCAAAGCGTCGGATCGCGACTGTGATACAGTTTTTACCAGAGAACGCGAACAACCAGCAGCTGTCCTCGCGAACAGGACCTAATGTTTACGACAACACTACAACCACAGTGCAATACTGCAATAGTGCATTGCTGCAGCTCAACACCGTCGATATCGACCTGTCTATCCGCTCAGACAGGACGCATTCTGACGTGCAGTGCAGTGCGGTTTTGCCGTACGGAATAATATTGTTGTGCCGAAATGCCAAATGGGCAATGGTATTGGTTTGTGCAAAATCGGGTGTATACCAGCATGTACCAGTGTGTTGCTACTCAATACCACTATCTTAAACCGTGGTTACTACTCCATTACACGGCTATGTTATTATGATAATACTTTGTAAATATTCGCAATATTACGCACGAGTGCACGACTAAATAAATAATATACTAAATTTATTTAGTCACGAATATACTATATAGTTTAATATACCGGGTAATGGAGTAGCCAGTGATTTTGGGATGGTGGGGGGAGGGGGCTATAGAGTTTTCATAAAATATTGTTGTTGATATACCTAGGTACCTAATGAAGAATATTCTAATAAACAATGTTAATCCCCCCCTCCCATTGCAACCCCTCTTGGCCCTTGCGTACACCCCCTTGGATACGCCTCTGAAATCAAGGTGGATATACCTTGGTATATACGTTTGGTGGAGAAGAGAAATATTATGTTTACATAATTTTTAGGGTTTTTAGTTACAGTGTGAGCTACTGAGAAGGTAGACAACTTGTGTTCAATTTTCATTCTTTACCTGGAAAAATTAAACATTTTATATATTTTTAATTTTTAACTGAAAATTAATTTGCACATTTTCGTAATTTTGAAGTGCTGAATTTCAAATGCTTTTAAAAAAAAACTCTCATATAATCTTTAATATTTTTAAGTTGCTATAATAACAAATTACGACAAACATTAAATTAAATTTTAAAGCTTTTAACCCCGCAAAAATCTTTTTTGTCAACAATATTATTAGAATAACAACTAAAAAAATTGAAAATAAGTAAATGAATCGATGAGAAATCGTTAATTTAATGAATACCAATCAATAGTACTAGCACAACTTCACAACGCATAGAAAAGTAATTATAATGACGCATAAAATTTTAATTTGATACATAGGTACATTTAATGATATAATATGAACTATAAAGCATTAAGGCCGGTTGTAAGAGACAGTGATTAAAAATATAAAACCTGACCTATTTCAGCTATATTGATATCAATACATCACGAATCATGATAAATACAAAATGGGGATGCTGTGTAAAATTTTGACATTTCACCTTTCTTGTTAACTTATATATTTTGTAACTGTGTTTTAATAATTTTAATTGGCAACAATTCAGTAATTCACAATAATAATGATTCAATTATAAAAAATCATTTAAACATCATCATTTTAAACACCATCATTTTAAGTGTGTAAGTAATAACGCGAATAACTGTATTTTATACATTTTTGCATAAATTAACGACACACTTATTACTCCAAATTTGTATTTAAACTTTAAAGTGTTCTAAAACATACATTCTGTTGAAAGAATCTACCTCAGACAGTAATGCTTTTTAGTCCATAGTCTTTACTGTATAATCTATTTTATGATTCAACCAAAAAATAATTTTATATTTTAAAAGTAGCAGTGACTCCTCAACTTGTTAAGTAAATCTAAACAAAAGTTAAAACAGCATTGCCTTAAATAAAAAATAAATAGTTACTATTTTGATTTTACAAAAAATATATCATTTTAAATTATCACTTACAGATTAGTAAGTACTCTGTATAGTTACCAGGGATAAAAGTAGATGGAAAGTTTAAATAAAATAACAACTATATTTATTAAATGTTATTTATAAACACAAATAGAACTTAATTGAATAAATAATATTATATTATATTATGTTTTCAAGTTTAGTTAACATAAAATTAAATATTTGTATCAATTATAACAAAATATATCCATTTTAAATACTGTAAATGGCAAGAAATGACTTAATAATACAATATTTCATATTTATAATAAATATGTATATAAAATAAAAAAATAAATAAATAACGTGGGATTAAAAAATAAAAGAACTTAAAATTGAAATACAGTGAATAAATTACAAAGGATCTTAATTAATAATTAGTATTAACAATTAAAATAGTAAATACTGATTAAAAAAGATTTATAATTATTTTTTTCCAACAAGTTAAATTAAAAGATGATTAATATTTTAATTATTCATAGTTTAAAACAAACTAAAAGTAATAGGATCATAAATAATTTATACATGTTATTTTAATCTAATGTGTAAATGTTAACAAAAAATATATATGGAAACATTTTTCTACTTGTTTCTAAACGTTTAAATGGCAATATATGAAGATATAATAAAAAATTATACATTCAACAATTTAACAAATTATTTTGATTGTTTTTAATATTTTCAACGTGGGTAGTGTTATAAGTGTTAGGAATAAAAATGTATTAAGTATTTATAGACAATTTTAAACAATTTTTTTTTTGTATATATTATTTTGAAAATACAAACTGGAATCACTTATTGAAATTTATTTTAAAAAGTTTATTAATATGAAATGTTTATTTTTACTATTATGGTTCTATTTTTATTGTAAATGTATCATTGACAATATACTAATAATTATATGAAATAAATCTATGTTTCTTTTCAAAGTGTAATATAAGCACATAACAAAATGTTATTTGTGTTATTTTTATTCTTATTCATATATTAGTATATTACTATCTAATTATAATATATGATGTACATATTTTTTTTAAATAACCAACAATAGTTTGTTTCCGTAATTTTATTTAAATTTTTGTAAGTATAAAATGTAGTGTCAGAAGAGACATTGTTAAAGCCACAATATAAGAATTAATTCGTTCTAAATCTATTATCAATAATGGATTTTTTTTTTAAAAGAAACTGATTATTGGTGGTCTTGTTAAGTATCAGTATGAAATATATTCATCACAAATTGTAGCCAATTATTAAAGCAATAAAGCATTTGAACATAATAAAATTTACTATAAATAATAAAATAAAATTAAGTATTAGCGTATAGAATGTTAAATTATCAATTCAAGTTGTATAATGATTAAGAGAAAATTAAATAATTTAATGTAATGTAAAACTTAATACAAATTGTATTAATAATATTAATCTTAGTACTACTAGTTTAAACTTAATCTAGTATGAATTATATGGATGAAATTTAATTTTTAAATATGTACATCATATGAAATATGTGATTAAAACACTTAAAAAATACAATTTATATAATAAAAACTACTTTTTGTTAGATAAAATTAAAAAATACAAGATAGGATTGAAATTGAAATTTTTTGTTAAAAAATACTTCTCTTAACAACATTTAATAGTACATGTATTAAATATTAATACTAAATAATAAAAATTATTCTAAAAAATCGTAAGAGCATAATCTCAATTAAAAGACTTTTGATCATAGTTATTACTTATTATGAATCCAAGACCTACTAAGGCAATGCCTTGCAAATTATTAAGCATCTTCCAGTTTCCGCCATACCACCTACAAATATTTAAAATTAATTTTTGTAGATTGTATTTATTAGTAAATTTGATTTATTACATTGCACATTTCTCTAAGTAATGCCTTTTCTTCATCTTCCATGTCTACACCACTACAGGTCTCATCACCTTTACCTTCTAACTGTTCACGTAACTCCAATACTTGAAGTGCAGTCAAAACCGATTCAGGATGTGTCATTTTCTATGGTAAACATGAAATAAAAATAACTTAAGTTATTTGGAAAACAACTAAATCAAAAATATCTATAACTGTTTAATAAATTAAAATTACAACAAGAATTAATAATGTAGAATTTTAAGTTGGAACAACATCAAATTGGCAAAAAAAGAATCAATAATAAGGGGAAAAATTGTAACATAGAGCTAATTCATCAAATTTTGGTTTCCATCAATAATTGTTAATTATATTCAACCAACTGTTTAAAAAATATCATTTTTTCCTAAATTTCAGAATTTTTTACTTTATTCTACCCACTAATTTGATTTATATAACTTGCATGGTTTTATCTTTACATTTTATAATAAATTATTTGTACTTAAATATAAGTTGATTAATTTAAATATTTTGAAAATTATTCCATGTCTATAGTAAGTGTTAGGATGAGTATATTTTAAAGAAAGTTTGAAGTGTGTACAATTATTTCTTTCTGAATGCTATAAAAACAAAATTAAATTTTGTAAAAACTTGAGTTGTGTACTGTTTTTTATTAAATTATATATTAAACAAACTGTTTACATAAGCCCCTCTAAATTTTGGAAAATAAAGTAAATAACCTGCTTCAAAACTTGATAATATTCACTAAATAAAACAATCATCCTCATAAGACAAAACATTCTTTGCTCTGCCTAGAATCTAAAATAACTTACCGGAAAAGAACCATCAGTATTCCAATTATTAATTTTTTGATCAATTTTTTCTTCTTGTATCATTTTTTTAGATAGTTTAGTTTTTTCTTCTTCTAATTCTTTAACCTTGGCTTCAAGTTGTCTAATATAATTCAATGATCTTTGATCTGGAGGTAAATTTTGATCTATAAAAATAAATACATGTTCGATATTATACTTATAATAATGTAATAATAATTATCTTTATTTCCAACCATTTGACTGATGTAATTGTCTATGATATGAGCCTTGACTCTGATTACCAGTTATCATATTTTCATCAGCATTTGTCGAAGAGCTACTTCCATCACCTTCATCTCTTCTGTGTAGTTCTTCTGGTATATTTCCAGAACCTGTAGAATTTCCACAAACTCTACATACAGAGTTATCCCTCAATCTGTTTGGACCACTTCGTTCTTCATCCAAGTATAAACATAACTCCTAATACACACAATTTTATTTAAATTAATTTAATATACACAGCAAAAATATAGTTTACAATAAAAAAAAACCTTAAGTTCAATGTTGTCTTCAATGAGATGCTGCTGTTTGGCTTCTAGATGTCTTAATTTCACCTGATATGCAGCAACTTCTTGTCTCATAACAGAAGCTGTATATCTTCCAAATCTCTGCCATTCTCTTGCTAGTTTTCGTCCTTTTTGTCTATCATCATCCAAAAAGCAACATAAATCTCGTAACTCTTGATTTTCGTCATTCAGTCTTTGATTCACTTCTTTTAAGCTATTGATTTCTGACATCAACTGCCCCACCTTAAACAATTTAGTTTGGAAATTATAAAAATCTACTGGAACAATGGAAACAAAGTAGAATCTAACCTGGTCTGGAGATATTTTGTTTGAATTGTCCGAATCTATTTTTCGTACAAACTTCAGCATATCCGATGGTTGCTCTCCTGGCAAAGTTCTATATCTATGATTTTCGGCAGTATTAGCATATGGCTTTTCACCTTGTTGCCTCCTATAATTATTAACATCCATTATAAGACGTTAATCATTACATTTTCAATAAATATATTATTTTACTATTTATTTTTACCTGTCAATATTATTTGGCGGATAATTGCTTAGTTGTACATTATATTGACGATTAGGACTTGGTGGTGGTTGATACTTAGGTGGTATTACCACATTTTGTTTCTGGCTGATTGCAGTGTTTTGGCCATTGTAATTTTTTGGTAGTCCACTAACACAAGACATTATAAAACATCTATGTACGAATGGACATGTTAGACTACATAAATAATAATGCGATCATGTGAAACAATCCACACTGGTTAGGTCTAAAATAAAAATAGGTAACAACAGTTAAAATGAATCTTCTTAAAAAAATTTACACATTTAGTTATTAAATAAATTTAAAAGAGAAACCATTAGAAAGTGGTATTTTTTTTATGGTGAATAGTTGGATACAATATATATAGTAAATAAGTATGAGATACATACACGACAAGACAAAACAATTTTGATCTTATATATACAGTTATTTGTGTTCACATACAAATTAAAATATAATATTATGTTTAATGTTCAATACGCAAAGAGCGAAAGTTTATCATTTTAAAGAAAAACACCAACACGACACTAACAATGAACGATAAGTAGGTAAATAAACTCGATAATATAGTCAATTATTAGTAGCCACAAGGAAATAACTAAAAAGTGATAGCACTATAGCAGGTAGCAACCTGTTTCATGTTTACTAAAAATTCTTAGGACAACCTGTCGTATGCCTTGTGATAACCACTGAACAGTTCAGTGGTTGTATCGAACAGGTTCCCCTTCTTTGGTTTTTTTTTTTAGTACACAATTCGTCACCACTACAGATAAAGCGCTAAGTACAAGACATAAGAAAAATTGAAGACCGGGGCAAGACATTAAACTAAATAGTAAATCACCGAATAAAAAACTGTAAATACTAAAATAGGTACCTCAACAAATAGCTATAATAAATTGTGTTATTGTCTATTTGTCTATAATATATATTTATTATTTATTTATATTTTAGTATTATATTTTATTTAATGATGTTTATTAGTCTTATGAGGTATGGGTGTATCATGTATGACATAGGAACTAGGAAGATTCAAGATTCCGATGCATTTTGGTGCAATGTGTTTGAATTAAACTCGAAATTAAAAGTCTGGCACTATCTCCAAGCGATAAGTGAGTATCACTTCAGTAGTTCAGTTATGATTTATGAACTATGAAGATCAAAGATCCATGTTCCGCCTGCCATTGCGACTGTGCATGATCTAAGATAATATTATCTTAGTTTATGCTAAGAAAGTAAGAACTAAGAACCAACACGTTAAACGTTTATACTTTCCATAAATTCCAGCCCATCTTAATTCTGCGCCAATATCACTATCGGATACTGGGATGTGGGTCGTGAACGGTGGTCAGAAGATGGTCGTCAATGGCAAACAGCAGTGTTTGGCAATTCGGAATTCCTTATAAAAAGGAATTCGATCCTTTGTCGTTCCTTCAGAAAATAAACGAGTTTCTTTTTTAGTTCCAAATAAAATAAAAATTCTTATTTAATCATAAATGTTTTTTTTTTTCATATGCATACTTCTTTAATTTTTAATTATAATATATATATACCTGCAGGCTGCAAGTAGGTAAATATTTTATAATTCTATTTTGAGATTTTCTACAAAATTAAATTGTTGGTCGGCGTATGTCGAATTGTTTATTATTATAAATAATTATATTTTATATATTATGTTCTCTTTTCTATATAAATTATAACTTATATAAAGTTATAACTTATGAGAAATATTATTTAAGTGACTAATGAGTAATGACTATTAGGTAACGTCGTAACGATTAACATCAATACTCGATAACGGTCAGTAATTGGCAGTTGGCACCATACATTTTACACATAAAAATGTATATCTTAATTTCAACTATTTACATATATCTGTGTAAATTATTGGAACTAGAAAGGAATAAAAAATGTTGTTATTTTTCCTTGCAAAAAACTAATCGTTAATTTTCTCGTTCGTTTTTTTTTATAAAAATAATTTATTCTATGTCCTTTAAAAAGGAATTCGTTCTAGGAATCCGTTCCTTCCAAACACTGGGCAAACGGCAATATATTGTGGCACAATAGCACCCGATTGCCTAAACGAAATATTACCACGATATTACACTTAAACTATATACATTTCTGCTGAACGAATATCTATGATTGGTTACCAAGTGGCTGCATGTGGCACACTTAAAAAAAAACTTTAAACGCTCATAAAAAATGTATTTGAGTTTTCGGTAGAAAAACGCATAAAAAAAAAAACAAAACGCACAAAAACGCAATAATAATATTCAATTTAAACAGTTCGAATAGAATATTAACATAAAATACAAAAAAATATAAAAATACAACAATAAATATATTTACATATAACAAAAACAAATATAGTATAGTATGTATTAGGTACATAATAAATAATAAAAATATAACAATAGGTACATAATATGGTATATTGGTATAGCGACGTTCCCGGCGTTCATAATGTCGACATGATGGTTGTCCCAGCTAAGTTGGTTGAAGCAATGGCTGAACCACAGAATAGATACAATAGCTACCGCAGATGACGAAAAAATACCATCGATCGAGGTGAAAATCCAGCAATCTGTAGACGTAGAGAATATCCTGCAGCGATCTGTGGACGTGGAGAATAACCAGCCACTGCCAGACGAAGATAAAATCTTGGAATTGGTCGAGGACCATAATTTGACTTTGCGGGACGTCGAAAATGTCGACATGGTTGTCCCAGCTAAGTTGGTTGATGCAATGGCTGAACCAGCTCTTAAAAAAAGGTCGTTCCTGTCGTCATTGGGAAGGCGAATCATAAATGCCGGCAGAAAGATGTTCTGTTGCGGTGTCAAGCGTAAACGAGCTGCAAAGCATATTGAACCTTAATTGGTATTTACTTTCGAATATTATAACTTGATACAAGTTTATGTATATCATTTGACTTTTTGGTTAAAACTCCGCCATTTTTTATTTTTTATTTTTTTAATATAAGTCAAATGATATACATAAACTTGTATCAAGTTATAATATTCGAAAGTAAATACCAATTAAGGTTCAATATGCTTTGCAGCTCGTTTACGCTTGACACCGCAACAGAACATCTTTCTGCCGGCATTTATGATTCGCCTTCCCAATGACGACAGGAACGACCTTTTTTTAAGAGCTGGTTCAGCCATTGCTTCAACCAACTTAGCTGGGACAACCATGTCGACATTTTCGACGTCCCGCAAAGTCAAATTATGGTCCTCGACCAATTCCAAGATTTTATCTTCGTCTGGCAGTGGCTGGTTATTCTCCACGTCCACAGATCGCTGCAGGATACTCTCTACGTCTACAGATTGCTGGATTTTCACCTCGATCGATGGTATTTTTTCGTCATCTGCAGTAGCTGCTGCCCACAATTCCTCATCGTAAACTTCCCACATTTCCTCATTATTCGACGGAACTATTATTTCTTCAGGCAATTGCCATAAACTTTCATCGGAAAATTGCGACCCATCTTCATCGTCCGAAGGTAGAATTGTTTTTTCGTCTGATGCGTTTCGCTTGACTACGATTGGGCCCAATGCCTCATCCGAAAGCCACGATCGGTCGACATCCGACGACCAGCTTTGGTCATCATCAGATGGATACGATATGCTTTCATTTGCGGGCAGCCATTGCTTGAAGTCTGTCCGACTAAATTCGTGCAAGTAGAGAACCGACCCGTCTTGTTGTTCGGCGGTGAGTGTACTAATCTTGTATTCATCGAGGAAACTAGTACTTCTGTAGAACCGCCGCGTACTCATTGCCACTATTTCCGTTGCGGGATCAAACAGGGCGGTATTGGTGGGCGGCAAACGCACTTCTGGCGCCCGAAAGTTTCGTTGACAGTCGTCTTTGTCGTCGTCTTCCAACGACGAATCGTCATCCGAGTCGAGCGATGCAGTCGAAGACCAACGACCGTGAATCGGCTGATTCTGCATTGGTAAAGTGACGTTTCCGGCGTTCACCATCTGCAGGTTTCCGCCACAACGAGTTGATTTAGTACCCGATTCGGATGTAATTGTCTCAGCACTAGTTAGATTGCCAGTAGCAGAGACCTGGCTGGCCACCTCTGCTCCTACAGGGGTCTGGCTGATTGGTAATGACTGCTGGAGCGGGTCACTCCCAAACTCTGTCACCTGGTTTTCCACGCCTGGTGAAGTAACATTATTTTTTATCATTGTGTTATTCATTTTTGGTTTAAGGTCAGCTTAGCCTACACCAACGACGCCAGCTTCGCGTCGTCTGTCTGTCTTTCGGTCTGTTTGCGGGATCTATTGGGACACGGGGAGGGGGGGGTCGATCATTTCCCCGGTGGTGAGCTAGTCCACGACCGCTTCGTCCATCCCGAAGGTATGGCTTATATCGCGGCTACTCTGTATATCTGCTGGGCGTTCCCCTATCCGCAACCTGGGGACGCGCCTGATGGCATGCTCATGCGCACGGGAGTGCATCATAATAATATTTTGTTTTTGTCTGCATTTTTGTAGATTGGTTTTGAAGACATTTACTTCTATTAAAAAGCTCCCTCCAACCTTATACCAGGCGCAACTAGTGAAAGTATGAACTTAATATTGGTTATCTGCAGGGTAATGAGTTGGCAAGTTTTGGGTACCATCGGGAATAAAAAATAAAGTGAAAATGAAAAAAAAAAACAAAAATCGACTACTGTAATATATTATTCTAACCAAATCACAAGTATTAAATAATAATAATAATATAAATAGCTCTTGTGAACTTAAGTCAATACCGAAGTATAGTAGAACGGTGTGAATGGTTTATGGTATATAAGTAGTAAGATATAACTATCTTAAAACTAATCTTAATACACTGAAAATATTTCATTGTGTTTATATACACAAAATAAATCAATAAACAACAAATTATATAAGTGCCAAGTGCCAGCGTAAGCATTATAATATTTTTTATATTACGGACACCCTAAAATAAAAAGATTATAAAATAATATTATAAATATAGTATATATTATTTTATTATAAAATAATATTCAAAAGCTTAGTAAAAAAATGATTATTTATTTTCGATATTTTTTGTCTATTGTATTTAAAGCAACTCACGAGTCCCTTGTATTGAATTTCAAGCTTTATATATGTTATACTGTTATACTCTGTTAACTATGTTATTAAACATAAATGGAAAAAAACGAAAACCTGTCAATAATTTGAAATGTTTATAAGTAGCTTAAAGGATCCAAAATATGTTGAACATTTTATTTTGTCTTGAAAAAATGTATACAAATATTTGGTGAAAAATTTAAATCTCTATATTATTATTATAATATTATTCATTTTTAATTATTTTTATTTAGAAACTAAAAAATATATTTTAAACACACATCGTTATATAAAACCAATAAATTCCTTACATATGATTCATCACACAACAAGATTTATTTACAGAGTGGTGAGGAGGTGTATGAATTGAAAAAAAAAATGTATATTATAATAATAACAATTATGCATTATGCAAAGTTACAACTATACACCTACATCTATTCGTAGGATTCGTAAAAAATGAATACACTGTTAGATTTTTTTTTATAACAAATACTAATTAATAGGTTATACGCAGTGACAAAAAAATTCAAGTCCTAGCGAATAATATTTTTCTAATACCTACTGACTTACTAAAATCGTTATTTTTTGTTTAAATATCCAAACTCGTAAAAATTTGATCTTGAAAAGCTTATTAAAAATGATTACCAGTGGATTTTCGATATTTTATAACTGTTACATGAATTAACTATGTGCACCTTGTATGAATGTCAATGTGTAACTCACAAATAAAATGTTATTATACATAGGTAAATTGAAAAAAAAACTAAAGTAGACGAATATATTGCTTTTTAACAATGCTATAATATTATGTGAGATATTACCGTAACACCACTCGTAAGTCGTAGGATTTCTGAAAGCACATTTATGAATCATGTTATCTGCAGAGTCTTCGTTCCACATAATAATACGGTTATATTTTGTTCTAATTATTTTAATTTTGATTTATAATTGTTTTAGAATTGCGATTTAAGAAAACAATATTCAAATTTATTGAACTACTAGGTATTTATATTTATTACATTTATCAACACGAAAATAACTTTTTAGTATAAGAAAATCATTGGTATGAAATATAAACTAGACTGATGCCGAAAATACGAAATTCGAGGAACGTGTTATAACATTACAGCTAATATCTCCTGGACAACCAATAAATTAATGTAATGTTAATTTTGTAGGTAGCTAATATATTTTTTTCCTGTATAGAATTTAATATACATACTTCATAATATGAAATGTTCTGATTTCTGCATTTTTTACATTCATAAAAATTTAATTTTACTTTTAGAGAGACATTTTTATTTGAAAAAGGTAGGCATACTTACGAGGAATCTTGAATTACATTTTCAAATCTGAGATTTAAAAAGAAAAATTTTTATCAATTTCTAACTCAAAATAATTTACAAATTTTCGTAATTTTTACGTACTTTGGATCTTTAAATGGTTATAAAAAAAATTGTGATAATGGATTTTTAATATTTTTCAATTTCCATTGTAACAATATTTTAGGAGTCTAGTATTAAATTTTCAAGCTTTTTTACCAAACAAATAACATTTTATTGACATAGTAGAAAAACAACTAAAAATATTGAAAACTGAATATGTCCGTAAACAGTTTAAAACAAGTCAAAATATTTTGAAAATTTTATCTTGTATAGAAAATGCCAATATAAATATTGAGTAAAAATGTCATGTATTTACGTTCATTTTTTTTAGAGTTACCTACATCAAAAACCAAAATCGATTTTGCGTAAAAATTCCGTTTTTCCTTAATTTTTCTTTTGTTTTTCATTGTGCTTTTAAAACTATTGGGAATTTTGAAAAATGACTTCCCGAATGCACCAACTAGATTCACTTTCCCATCGAAAAAGATATCGTTGAAGAAAATCGTAGCATTATTTCGATTACTTATCGTGAACAAAGGCAGAAAAATAAAAAAACACACATCATTGTAAAATCAATGTATTCATCAATGCTCCGCTCAGAAACTAAAATACAAATTATTTAATGCCCAAAAAATATAAAAATAATTAAAATACAGGGTGATTGACCAAGCATGCCGAAAACCACGGTTTTCCTTAAATAATGAATTTATTCAATTTTTGGTTTTTAGAAGTTTAGAGTCGCGGGAACACGCGATTCCCAGACGTGCTATATTGGACGTTAGTTACGTCTTGATTACGATTAGCCATGGCTTAAATATACAATATACAAATTACAATTGTATATTTAAGCCATATAGCATTCTAGTAAGTCTATTGTTTATATTATGGTGATGGGCAGTCGTGTTCTTGACAAAGTAGTATCCTTTATCACGAGTTACCTAAAGTTTATAGGTCTAAGGAGCCGCGGTTCCCTCCTGTAATTGTTTATGCTCTTTGACGGTACGGACGATAACGGACGGCAATAATTGTTTTCCTGTTTACAACTTTATCTGCTGATAACACGTCTGTCGGTCGGACTCGAACATGCGGATTGCGGATGTTCACTTAAAGCTTGTTTTCTCGACGTATTTCTACGGTCCAGGGTTTAACGGCATTTCAATAAGGACTTGACAGTGTTTTACACACGTCGTGTACTTGGATTGTACTGCCAGTTTTGTGTTATTATCACATGTGATCAAATTTAATTCGCTTGTTATTGTGTGGCCACGTCCGCTTGCCTCAGGAAAACTATGGGCGAATTTTGAACGATCGTTGCTGATCGAGTACCCATAAAACGTCATGTGAGTTTCATTTATGTACACTGTTTACATTCAATTCTACACATGTGCCAATACAACAAATATTTGTATTAATCATGCACGTGCATTACAATTTCTCATTTGATTTTGTTGTATTAATATTGTGTTTGATGCTAATTAATCGAGTCACAAAGTATTGATACTTCCAGATGGATTTTCATTAAATTTTCTAAATACTTTGATAACGTATGTATTTTTCTTGTTCGATTTCAGAGTCCAAAGGTTATCATGAATCTAGACACACCTATCGAGACGGTGGTCCAGCAGCTTGCTAATGCTGTTGATCTGACCATGGATCCATCTATGTCACAAGAAAAACGTCATGAAGCCTACCGTTTATGCGATAGTTTTAAAAATGATTTTCCACTGTGTGTTCAGTGCCAGTGTGCTTTATATTTCACTAGCGACAGCGCACAATATACCGATATTGTACGACATTTTGGCCTTCAACTAATGGAACATTGTATTAAATTTCGTTGGTATCAAATGGTACAGGAAGACAAACTGCTAATTTTTTCTACTATAATGAGCCTGGTAAATTCTGCTTCACCGACACTACAAATCAACTATTTGAAAGATGCTCTTGCTAGGGTTGTTGTGGAAATGATCAAAAGGGAATGGCCTCAACATTGGCCTGGAATGTTAAATGAATTAGAATATGCTACAACGTTGGGCTGTTGTCAAACAGAAACTGTTATGCTAATATTTTTGAGGTTAATTGAAGATGTTATCTTATTGCAAACCATTGACAATGCGGCCAGGCGACGTGATATTAGTAAAGAACTTCAAATGAGTATGTCTAAAATTTTTCCATTCTTTATAAATGTGATTGATAATTATTGTAGACAATATTTAGAATTCTTAAGTAGAGATGAACAAAATGCAGCAACTGCACTTGTCCGAGTAATACAGCTTGCATTGGCTAATATTGGAGAATTATTTGAATTTATTCAACTATCGCATGTGAATTTTAAAGATTGTTATATAATCACTGTTTTATGCTCTTTATTAGACCATTTTAATTTTAGACAATCTGCTGTTGATTGTTTACTCATATTGCTTTCAAGAAAATGTAAAAATGAAGAAAGAGAATGTGTTGTACAGTTGCTTGATCAACCTTTACAACAGATATATTTGGTAGTTCACCATGCAATCAGACAAGAAGCAAATGAAGAGAATAATATATTTTTAAAAACATTATCCAAAGTTGTGTCCATGTTGAGCTTTGTGTTATGTGCTTTCTGGAAAGATAATAAATTGCATAATTTTAACGTTGAAAAATCTGAAAAAATACTTTTTTGTTATGTTGACTTATTACAAATGTGCTTGGTACATGATTCATTGAATGTCATTACAAATATTAATCAAGCCTGGTGTGTACTATTTAAAAATGCTGAAATCAGTAAGAATATTTTACTAAAACAAAATTACATTCCAAAATGGTTTTTGTTAGCATCAAAAAAATTAATTAAAATAGATTACAAAAACTTAGATTCATTCACCTTACTTGATTTTACAGATGAAGAAAGCTATAATACTGTTTTTTATCACACCCGATCAGAAATTGTTGAAACAATTAGATGTGCTTCTGCTATTGAAAATACTATAATGTTTTCAGTTACAGAAAACCTACTTAAGTCGTGCATGGAAAAAACATCAATAAGGATGAAAGTGATTCCTTATTGTGAACAAGATTCAGCAGAGTTTCTAGAATGGGAAGTAATGGTGTTAATATTAGATGGTGTTATGAGTAAATTATCTTTAACTCTGGATTCTGAAATCGTTACCAGAGGTTTAAAGCTGATTGAATTGTGTTTACAATTTGAAACAAGTGATCCATTAATATTGTCATTCCTTCTTTCGTCTGTATCTGCATTGTTTGTGTTTCTAACTTCAACATCTTGGCCTTCAGAATATCTTCACGTTACACTTAATAAAATGTGTGCATATCTAACACTTGAGTGTCACCCAGATGATCAGTTGTGTGTTCCAATCAAAGATTTGAAATTTCATTCTGCTTCTTTGTTTATAAAACTAAGTATTAAATATCCAAATCTATTACTGCCTGTCTTCGATAAGTTATGTTCATTAAGTGATCAACTTCTATTAAAAACCAGTAAAACTGGTGATAATCTTGCAGTATGTTTACGTTTGCAAGAGTCGCTTCTAGTGCTAAACAATCATGTGCCAGATTTTTACAAACAAACTCAACTAATTAAACACATTTTGGAACCTTGTCAATTAATGTGGCAAAAAGTACAAAGTATTGTGTCTGGACCACCCGAAGGACTATTAGCATATTTAGGCCTCGATAGGCCGCCAGTTGATTTTGAATCTGATCCGTGTCTAGAAAATCGAAATCATCTATCTCATTGTATTAATGTATTAGCATGTGTTATGACTAGAAGCAACACAAATTCAAACTTATCGAAAATTCCAAATGTTTCACCAGTTACTGAACATGTTTTATTACTTCTTCCAAATGTGTTTTTAATAATAAAAAATCTGAACTCTTTATGTTCACAAAATGTGAAAAAAATGATGCATCCTAGTTATACTACAGTCTTAGAGATATTTCCTCAAGAACGAGAGGCGTTACTTGGTAAGAACATTGTGTCTGAGAAAAATGACCCGTTTCAGAATTTTAGACAAAAACCAAAATCTGATCCGGTGTATAAGATTAAACTAGCAATTTTAAACGCTTATGAAGCATGTTTGAATGTTTTGGGAAAATCGTGTCTATTACTTGGTGACCAATTTTATGCCCTACAAAATTTTGCTCCAAGTTTTGAAGCAACCATAATGAGTGATGCAGATTCTTTACCACATGTACGCATTAGAACTGTTATGAAGAGTTTTATTAAACCTTTTCTTATTAACTGTTCAAGTAAATATTATGATACTGTTCTTATTCCTATTCTAAATTCCTTTCTAGCTCATATGTTAATACGTTTAAGTATTACTTGGAAGAATATACCAGAACGTGAAGAATATGAAAATAAAGATTGTGATTCTGAAGAGCTGTTGGAAGATATGATGATTCGGTTATTAACTAGAGAGTATCTAGATTTAGTACGATCAAGTTTAACTAGCTCTAATGAATCAAAAACGAGCCCACATGGAAGTGTGGAAGAAATTCCTAATAGTGATTTATCTGAATTAGGCATAAAACTATTACGAAATGAACAGTCTAGGCACTTGATTGTGGGAAGTATTTTAAATGGTTTGTCGTGGAATACATCCATAAGTCAATTTTGGAAGACATGTCAAATATTTCAATGGGATAATCGGCCAGTCTCGCATCCCTGGTGTGATAGCCAGTCTAGTTATAAAGCAACATCTTTATCTCAAATTGTTGTAAGGCATTTGGCAATCGAGGATGAAAGAACTGCTATGACAATTGCACCTGACTTGTTGATAGCCGTCTTAGAAAGTCTTCACTGGTTTGGTCATCACGATTCTAATATGGGTCCCCTTTTAGCTACATGCCTTAACATATACGAAACCTATCGTAGTAAAAATAATCAGTTATTAGAAGTCTTAAGAAAATTACCTGATATCAACCTGGAAACATTGGAGCGTTTCGATAAATGGGTGATGAGTGAGGACCCATTAAACAACAAAGTAAATAAAGGCAAACGAGAAATGTTAAAGAAGATATTGGCCGGTTGTATTGGAAAAGATGTGAGCCAAACTCATAAATGCAAAGCTGAGCTCAGAGACTTGCCCAAAGTTCTCGCCCCTAAGATTTGTACAACAGACTTATTAGAAAATGGCGATGACTTGAATATAAATAAATTACAAGAATACAAGTTGTAGATTATATTTAATACAAATCATTTTTTATTAATTTTTGTTGTTATTTGTTTTATTTATTCTTTTTTTTTTATTATTAACTAATGAAACGTCTTTGATGAGGTTATGCGGTATAGACTATATTTGTAAAATTATAGTATTACGTTATAGATGTATAAATGTGTGTGTGTAATGTGTATGTAATTGATCATTGGATTTTTAATTTTGTAAAATGCATGTTTAATATTATTATTTTTGTATATAATATGTGCGCATATTGAATTGAATTCTCGCCCTACTCTTTGCAAAATTTGAAATGTCTGAACAAAAAAAATTAATAGTACTTTTATGGATAATATATATTTATACCTCTTTCATGTCTGCCTAAACGTTTGTTAATAATTATTTTATAAATAATATAATAAAATAAGATTACTTATTGAAAATAATTATTTTCTGAAGTTTTTCAATATAAAGAAGCACAGTTAAAGTAATCTATCAACCATATGTGGTATACACATTTTTAAAATCATATTATTAAATGTTTGTTTTTATAAAATATTATGACAATTTATCATACTGAATATAAAACTAGTTTTCCAATTAATAGCAATTTATGTTAATAACACAACCGGTTTGTACAAATGTAATGTATTTTACAGTATGATATAGATAGATGAAAAGAAATTTTATAAATCAGTGGTTAATTCAAGTTTATTTCAAGAGCTACTTTTCTCCCATAGATGTTTCATAATTGTAGACATGTTAAGTTAATTGATGTAATAATAACCAACAATCCAAAGCTAGATGCCGATTCCAATTAATTTCTTAAAATCAGCCCTCCTTGGCCTTATATCCAAAATAATTCTAGATTATCCAATTCATGGGATAATTCTTTGCGGTACAGCGTCTGCTTAGTAGTCGCCATACGGCATTCATTATTATCAATATAAATTGAATAGAATGTGATTAAACCGTATAAATACATACAATTTAACATAATATGAGTAAAATAAAATATAGACATTTACCTCTAAAATGTTTAAGATTTACTACAATGTCAAAAATGTTATCATGAATATAGATTTTTATTATCACCATAAATGATGACATTAATTTTTGTATGGTTTACTTTTAGTAATTATTTTGAATGAATCATTCAGTGAGCAAAATTAAAATTATTCAACTTTGTTCATCATTTAATATGTATGGTAACTTTTGATGATTTAGTGTTAACACTATTCATGATTTGTCTTAAATATTCGTCAAAAGTGAAGCTCGGTTTATGTGTTAAAATTCAGTTTAAACCTCTATTTTACTTTATATTTTCAGGTTATTCATAATTCAAATTAATTAAGTGATGTATTATCATAATTATTCAAATATAAGAAGAATCAGATAATCAATGTAGGTAAAATATAAATAAAAAATAAATGCATAACAAAATTTAAAAATGAAAATCTTTATTTACCTTTATGGTAATATATTTTAAACACTATTTTTAATCCATATTGTATATTACAGTAAACAATTAACCAATCAGTTTCATTGTGTTTACAAAAAAAACTTGATTTATTATAAAAATTTCAGAAGATAGATATTACAAAAATAATAATTATTAATTTTATTGTTGTGGCTTAGTCAATATTATAACAGCACTTGGTACCAAACCTAAAAAATAAAAACAATGAAAAATTAGTTAACATTTTAGTATACATGAAAATAATAATTTTTTTCTAGTTTTAGGAACAGATACACTTTACCACCTCAATATTTTTTTTGTTTTGGAACTTATAATAACGAGTTAAGAATAATGGTGTGATCAGAGTTTGTAGCTCAGACCTAGCTTCAGAGTTAAAGTGTTTTCTATTTCCAGATTTGTTAGCATGCGAGATATATAACCTTGTCAATAAAAATATAACCATTAGTCGGTTCCATTCCTACACTTAATGACTCCAGTCAAAGAAAATCGTGAAATATGAAACTAAGTCCAAGCGACTTCAAAATCGTTTTCAGCAACAAAAGTTACAGTAATTTTTTTGGTATAGTGAAGTTAGTAAAGTGCATTTTAGCTGATTTTTTTTTTACAGTACCTACAGTCCTATATAACAACAACAAAACAATAATAATATAAGTTTAGAGTTACGAATATATTATTAGATATAAATTAATATCAGCTATTGACTAAATAAAAATGTTTTGTCCGCATTGTAATATTATAATAGAAGATAAAATATATGGAATTAATTTAAATATTTAAAATTATATACTAATATTAAAAAATAAAAAAATAAAATTATAAATGCTAATAAATGTCATAATTCAAAAAGCAGTTCACAGAAAGTATACAATTCAATATTTTAATTTATAAATATTGTTATATCATAACAATTCAGCTTTGGATGGAAAATAAAATATGATAATATAATGTTGATATTACCTAACTGATCAAGTGGTTTTTCATAATCATCACTAGTAAATACTTTTCTTGGAAAGCTAGTCATGAGACAGAAGGGAGCATCACCATCAGAACGATTTAGTTCAATATAAACTCTTACAGCAGCCATCATTTCTTTAACATTAAATGTTTGAACAATTGTTTGGCCATTTGTAAGACGAATCTAAATATAAATAAATAATAAATACAATTAAAACTGTAATAAATAGAAAAAATATAATTTAAAATCCAATTAATAATATAATTAACTAAGATATTACTTTGAATAATTATTAATTAAAGGCAGTTGTAAAAAGGTCTGCATTTAGTATGACCCATGGCTAAATAAATAGGTATGTTTACAAAAAACTAGTTTTAGTCCAGTTTGCACTTCTCCCTATTATTCTACACAAAACCATTGCTCGTAGTTCTCAGCATTTCATTGGGCGGCAATGTCAATAGGATATTATAGAAGGAGAGAACTATGCGATAGGCGTGGAAGGGTGGTATGCGTATCACAAAGTTGTGATCATACCTATTTATTTAGTCATGGTATCCAGTTACCAGTCAACAAGCATATTAATGTGTCTCAATAATAATATTGAAGTTTAATATAAATGAAATGTATTTAATAAACATGGCCCAATTTTTTACTCAAGTGAAGCTCAAAAACATACTTTAAATAATAATAAATATTTTTTTTATAAAACATCTTCTGATGGATTGTACATTGAATGTAATAAATAATAATTAAAATGTAAAATTCAATATGTGTATTAAGCATTTTAACCTGTAATTTTGTTTCCGTATAATCTTTTGTTTGTTTTTGAGGACTAACAGCTACTGGTAAAACTTTTTTTGGTTGTTCTTCTGCTGAAGCTTGACCATACAATTTTTTCCTAGCTAATTTATCTGCTTCTATTTGAGCTTTTACTCGATCACGAGCAACTTTTTCTTCTTGTTTTTCACGTTTTCTTTCATCCATAATTTTTTTCATGTTTTCATCTTCAAGCCTAAACAAAACAAAATTAAATCATTTTTTAAGAATAGAACAAGAAATTTTTATTACAAAAATCATTTTACTTTTTTTTAGCAGCAGACATCTCTTTTCCAGAACGAATTCTTATTTTTTCTCTTTCTAGTTCTTCTTCTTTTTCTTTAGCTTCGCGTTCCTTACGCTTTTCCTTTAAACGTTCTTCCAATTTTTTCATTTGTTCTTTTTTTTCATCCTCAGTTAACGGTTTCTTTTCTTCTGTTGATTCTGCGAAATTGCTATGACCTGATTTCATGGCATGATATTCTAGTGCAGTAGTATCAGCAAATAATTTGTTACAGCTAGAAACATAATTTTCAATATTAGTTGTAATTACAAATCACTTACTAATAAAAATAATTAGTAGGAGCAGTAGGAACCAGGAGATCAAATTGTGTACACAATACAACATATAATATTAATATGTCTATAAAAATGTTTACATCCCTCTTGTGAAAAAATCCCAGATGCGCTACTAGTGGGGACCTAATTGATTCGATACAATAAATTTAATACTAGGAACTAAGTTGTACCTCAATTTATGTTTGAAACTATAAAAGTGAGAAATTTTAATTGATTATCTTACTCTTCACATTTGTATGATTTAGCTACTGTTGCAGATGAGGTATTACTTTCTGACTTAGTGTTGGAAGTAGAACCCTCTTGAGATGTTGATGGTCCCATTTCATCATCATTGTGTGCCAATAACCTTTAAGATAAATTATATATATGTTACTATAATATGTATAAAAGAAGTCGTTTAAAATGATTAGACAGCATTTTAAATTATTAATTAAAGAAAAAACAATAAAAATTAAGAATACAATATTTATGGAAATCTATTAATAATTTAAGTAGAAATGCTGCCGAATAGTAGTACATTAGAAAGACAATTGTTTGATTAATATTTTATTATACTGGCCGGTACAGTCTATACAAATTAATAATTCTTACCACTCCATAGCAGGTTCGACACCTTGGTTTCCTGTCATTGAAACACTCTTTTCGCTGCAACAAAAAAAATTAGAAACGTTTTCAATCAGATAGATACAACTTTTGAGTGTACGAAAATTGTATAAACGTACGCTTTTTCTTTCTGGAAACCCATGTCAATGAGGATCTGAACGGTTTCCTGAGACGTCATGATTCAATAAATTGTCAACGGCAGAACTATAGTAAAATAGAGAAAAAATGAACACGACTAGTTGTAACTAAGCTTTTATGCAATCAGAATGACAATCGAAATTTAAAACATTTTTATCTTTTGATTTAAACATAAAATTATTAAACTGAAAACCAAATTTCATCGGGATTCAATATTATCGAGGATCGATATTTTGTTTCCGCACAGATAAAGCCAAAATCAGATATTCGGTTTTATTTCCGACACTAGCTTCATACTTGTCGAGTTGCCACAGGGCGTGAAAGAATTAGAGACTGAATAGATAATGTTACCAAAGATAACGTAAACTATGTACTGAACTGATAATAATTTGAGGCTGTTTGTTTCATAGATAATATAAGAATGTTTATCTCTGGTTTGTTTACATCACGGCCATATATTATATGGCTTACACTTTTGTTTTGTGGAAACGATCCTTGATAATTATTATGTTAAGCAAATTTGGATTTGATGTCATTTGTATTGATGAAACACATGGAATGAATTCGTACCATTTTAATTTGACAACAATCATGGTTCTTGATGATATAAGAGAAGGATTTCCATGCTGTTTTATGATAAGTAATCGAGTTGATGAAATGGTCTTGAGAATATTGTTTTCTGAGGTAAGGGACAAAACTGGTACTATTCAGCCCAATGTCTTCATGTCAGATATGGCTGAAAGTTTTTATAACGCTTGGGTTGTTGAAATGGAACCACCGAAACATAGGCTCTATTGTACTTGGCTAAAATTTAAATAAAATTAAAAACAAAACAAAACAAGTGGAAATGTATAAAGTATTGCAAACATTACTTCAAGAGCAAGATGCTGAAGCCTTCAATAGAATGTTTGACAGTGCTATAAATCAAATGGCAAAAGATGACGATACCATACATTTCTCAAACTATTTTATTAGTTATTAATTATTATGCTCCATCTGTGCAGTCATGGGCTTATTGCCACCGAATACATGCTGGAATAAACACAAATATGCATATTGAAAGAATGCATCGCACTCTAAAACACATATACTTACAAGGCAAAAAGGTAAAGCGACTTGATAATTCTCTGCATGCCTTAATGAGATATATTAGATACAAGTCAATAGATAGGCTTATTGTGTTACATAAGGGTAAAATAAGCTCAAAAGTAAAAGAGTTGCGCAAAAGGCATAAGACAAGCATTTCAATGTCTCTGGAGATGGTGCTTGAAAATGTTGACGGTAATAGTTGGAATGTTTTATCGGGAAAAACCAATGAAATGTATGAGGTGAACAATCTCAAATCCAACTGTGACTGTCAAATAAATTGTTATGATTGTCAGTCATGCATACATTGCTACTCATGTTCCTGCATTGATAGTGCAATAAAATGGAACATGTGTAAACACATACATTTGGTTTGTCAATTTCTAAAGAGAAACGTTGAAAATATAAATTCTAATAACATAGTTGCAAATTTCAAAAATAATATCGAGCGTGACAATGAAACAACTATTATTGTGTCCCAGTTAAACAATTCAACCAAACCATCAAGTCAATTAGCAACTGAAAAAGATAAAGTCGGATTATATTTTAATAATATTTTAGATAGGATTTCTAGTTCAGAAGAACTAGGCATTTTAAAAAAAATGTCTTTCTTCTGTTACACCTACCTTAAATGCTTTAAGAAGTAATGCTGATGGTCAACTATTTAAGAATTTGACACCGTCTCATTGCCAAACATCACCCAACAAATTAAAAATAACTCCTCAACACCGTTTCCATTCCACTAAAGCTAATAGAAATGTAGAAAAAAACACATTGAAAATTTTAGTACCGAACCAAGAAGAGCAAAATTTTATAGCTGCATCTCTATTATTGGACAATGAACAAAATTAGGACCTACCTATATTATTATGATCAAAGAATGACATAATTTACAACAAAATTATTATTACTTAGTTAACAACTACAACATTGATTTATTATTTTATAATTATTTTAACTCATTTGACAACTAATTATTATTATATTGAATATTATAATCACAAAATTATTTTTTTTTAAATAGGTACTATATTATGTGGCGAAAAACAATTATTATAAATTATAATGGCTATAACATATTGTAGTATTGTACTCATAGTTCAAAATCAATATTTAATAAATCAATTACCCATGTGTGTATTCTCATTTCTTAACCTACGATTTATAATCAATGCTAACATTGCTAACTAATAGTTAACTGGAATACACAGTGTTACTAATTTTAATATAATATTATATTATATTATTATCCAATTATTAATTGTATTCATCTTGATTTTAAATAGGAATCAAGGTGTATTTATAAAATATTAAAATACACCTTGATAAGAATTAAAGAATATTACAGTATTGTACATTAGTACATTTAATTAAACAGATAAGTTTTTTAACAATTAGCAAAAATTCAAATTTACCTGTTTAATATTTAAAATAAGATAAAGTAAAGCTCTTATATTATTCAACTTTGATGGAAATAAGGTAAGGAATCAAAATTCAAAGGAAATAATGTATATAATATTTTTGAAAATC
The DNA here is from genome assembly GCA_027563435.1 of Nasonovia ribisnigri. NCBI lineage: Eukaryota > Metazoa > Arthropoda > Insecta > Hemiptera > Aphididae > Nasonovia > Nasonovia ribisnigri. The sequence continues at coordinate 201,183 of JANEHU010004533.1, forward strand.
ATCGAGATAGAATAGATAAGAATACGTATTCTTATCTATCTCGATGTTGAAAATAAATTGATAATAGAATTGGTGAATTGGTGATAACTGATAATGATAACGAAGTCGGCCATCTTGCAGCCATTCGGGTTCCCTGTGGCTAGACGCTTGTTTATGATACGCTAACTGCAAATTGCGAAATACAAATTTGAGAGCATTCCTCGGCATTGACCACTGTCAACATTATTTGAAAACGGCCAATTATAGAAATATGAATGTTGTGATGATAGTTTTTTCAGGGGGTGTCTCCAAGATGCATGGAACAAGTGTTATTTTTCCACGTACGTCGTACAAAGGATCTGTGCTTGGCAATGATGTCGAAAAAATACACGTTGATGCATCGTTTAAAGTCATTTCTCAAAATATGGGATATCAACAATTCCTTACGCGGTGTCCTATGTGGATCTGACGACTGACGAGTGCGTTAAAAAATATAACAGTTAACAGCTTGTATTTCGCCGCATCAGATTCTCCGCACTGCAGGATTGAAAATTACGTATGTTTTTTAAAATACAGTTATATTAACTTATCTTAGAATACCTAATAACAACATTTATTTATTTTTATTCTGTTTAGTCTTTACCAATTATTTATGTCGTTATGGAGAAAATACGCATAACTCTTATGATTTTGTATTTCAATATATAACAAATATTTTACTTCCGGCAATTACCTAGACCAGAAGTTATAATAACTGACTACAGAACTAAAGGTCGCTATATCTTCAAAATGTCTAGAAGTCCAATTTGAACACAACTGGTTTCACTTTATACAAGTAATGGTAAATTATAATATTTATAATATAATACATATAGAATATTAGAAAAAAGTACAAAAAAAAAAAAAATAATACAATTAATTAGAATCAACCATCTGAAAAATATTTAAATAACAAGTTAAAATTTAATATATATTATATTATTGTAACAGAAATTTTATCAACTCAATCATACAAAAACACCATGTTACTGTAACCAAATCGAGCAATAACCAAATGCATATAAGTCAATTGCCAGTTTAGTTATTAACAGACTTGTAAAATAAATACAGTTTCAGATAAAATATATTTGGGCCGAATAATAATTTTGATATTCCTTCTACTTTCCTCTGATGTAACTGCAAAGTATGAATAAAACCAGGAAAATTGGGATGTCAAAAATGGGTAAAATAGAAATGTAGAATAGGCACAGATTAGTGTACTGCCACTTGGTTCAGAGAAATATATGCCAGAAGCCTAACAGTTTATGTCCTAAATGATTATTTATCAGGTAATTTTTCAACAAGTTTTCCATTCATAAATAAAAGTCTAATATTTTTATTATTTTATATAATATAACAGTTAATATTGTAAATCAAATGTATAAAATTATTTAATTCCTTATAAATAGGTATATGAATATTATCATTAATCTCAAAAATTAACATTTTGAATTAAAAGATTTATATAATCTAGATAACAATAACAATTAAATAAGTAATATACTACCCACTTACAAACAATTTTAAGAGTTTTAATGCTATTAAACTTAATAGTCATAGAGAATAATTCAAATTGTAAGTAATTTTAAGTTTACATATTTATGTTATTATTAAATTATTTTTAAATTTACTTGGCGCAACTAATTACTTATTAAATAACAATGCAATAATACTCAACTCACAGTTCAAATAATTAATAAAAAATCGGAACTTCACCATTATCATTATAAGGCTATTTTCTTTATTAACATAAGCAATAAAAATTAATTATTTCTATGAAGTGCAGACTCATTATATAATTTAATGAAATAAATCAGGTATATCAAAGCATATTGTTCTGTGATCAAAGTTACCCGTCTTTAACAATGTCACCTCAATTTACAGTACATTATAATATATATTATTATGTATATTGTATACAAATTATAATTATTAGCCATCTGGTTAAAATATTGAATATATTTCAGTGTAACAAGTACTTATCATCAAATAACAAAAAAAATTGTGATGTTTATGCTCCCACAAAAAAAAAATCAAACCCTAAAGTTGCCAGTAACCATTGATCTTAACATTAAGTGATTGATGATTTAAGTATTTTTAGTATCGAATAGCTGCTTTTTCTTTTTCATACTCTCCAATCTTAATTAAAGTATTTTCAATAGACTATTTATAATAATTATATCAGACAAAATAGAAAAGATTTCAGTTCTGTGTAGTGGTAATTTATAAAACTTAGTTAAATCTTAGTATCCCCCCCTCCCCTTAAATGTGCCACTGGACATCACTAATATATTATAAGTCTTTCTTAATGATGTCAAAATATATTGTAAGCGATTAGAATAACCTATTAATTTAACAACAATTAAAAACTTTATTATGATGTAGGAACATACACGCAGCATATTTTATGCATGGTCAAAAGCTGAAACGATCATGCGTTTGGCCAAGAAGAATTCTTTTTAAAAATACCTGCAAATTGGAGAGCATTGTCAACATTATTCGAAAAAAAGTCTGTTACAGAAACATGAAAATGATAGTTTCTTCGAGGATATCTCCAAGAAGCAGACAAAGAGATAAATGTAAATTTTGTATGTACAAATTAATTCAATCTGTGCGCAAAGATATCAAAATAATACACGTTGATGCATCATTTTAAATCATTCCCTAAAATATGGGATACAAACTTCTTACACTACACTGCATGATTGAAAATGATGTAAGTTAGTTTTTTATAATACATGTATAGTAATTTATCCCTGAAATACTTAATAATAACATTTATTTATTTTTATTTTGTTTAGTCTTTACGAATTATTTATGTTGTTATGGAGAAAAATACCCAGAACTTGAATAAATGCGTATTTCAATATATTATAGTAAATATTTTACTTAAGACAATTTGGCCAGAAGTTATAATAACCGACTACAAAGCTGCTCTAAACGAAATTTTGATTTCACTTTCCAGAAGTTAAATTTGAATATATAATTAAATTACACTATATACAAATAAAGGTAAATTAATATTTAAAAAAGAATGTTTATCTTAATATTTTTTTTTTATATTTGCCGTGTGGGAGCAATTCTAGAGAGTATTTAAATAGAGAGTTCAAATAATTCATAAGAAATCGAACATCACCGTTATCATTTTAAGGTTATATTTCTTTATTAACATAAGCAATATAAATTAATTATTCATGAAGTTAACCACAGTAATCAGTATACAATTTAATGAAATAAATCAGGAATATTAAAGTCACCCGTCATTATCAATGTCACTCCGGTACACATTGTAATGATACGGTTAACGTTTCATAACGAACTAACTTTATTACAAAATAACAAAAACACTGTTTGGTTATCTTATCATTACACATGTCTTTTATTTTTTAATTCAGCCATTTTGGACTTATTTATTGTATTCATTATGCCTATATTTATTATTAGGAATTACACATAATATGATATAGCTATCAATAAAAATATGATATTTCCTACACATAATTTATAATTCTAATATAAGGTTTTTTGTATTGATTTCAGAAGATTTTACTCAAATAAATACAAAACACCGTGTTTCTTTAACAGATTTGAGCAATAATCAAATGTGTATATAACAATGGGTAGTTAAATTATTAACCATTTCGACATTCCTTCTACTTTGCTCTGATGTAACAGCAAATTTGAGATGTCAAAAATGAGAAACTTAGAAATGTAGAATAGGCACAGATTAGTGTACTGCCACTTGGTCCAGAGGAAAATATGCCAGAAACCTAACAGTTTATATCCTATATGCCGTTATATCAGGAAACCTTTCAATGCATTTTCCATTCATAATTAAAAGTTTAATATTATTATTATTTTATATATAACAATTTATACTGTAAATCAAAATTATAAAATTATTTAAATTAGTATAAATATTATCATTAATTAAGAGGATGCCACACAGATATTTGTTGTCTCCATCTTACAAGTGTGTAACATACCAAATATCTAAGCTTAGCAGATCGTGTTTAACTCTGTTAGTTAAAAAGAAATAGAGAAAATCAATCTATTATATAATTTGATGGTAAGAACATTATCTGTGTTTGTATGTTAGTTTTTTATGACAGTTCAATTTTTTAACAAGTTATGTGTGTATAATATAGCGTCATTTATAAATGCTCATAATTCACTTAAAAAATAAATTATTGTAAAAAACATCATCCGTACCACAGATAATGTTCTTGCCATCAAGTTTTATAATAGGACAATTCACTCTGATTTTTAAACTAATGAAGCTTAACGTGATCTGCTGATCATAAATTTGGTATGTTACGTACTTGTAAGACAGAGACAACAAATATCCGTGTAGAGTCCTCTTAAAGGATTTATATCACCTTAATAACAATAACAGTTAAAAATGTAATATACCCATATACAAACAATTTTAAGAGTTTTAATGCTATTAAACTAATTAGTTATAGAGAATAATTCAACTTGTTTGTAATTTTACGTTATTGTTATATTACTTTTATATTTACTTTGCACAACTAATTAATTAATGTTATTTTTCATTATGTGCCATTGACATGTTGGGCATGCTGCAAGTATGCAGATAGCACAGAGCTCGTATATTATCACACTCGCACTAACTTTCAATGACGAGTAACACAAATTTCATGAGCAGCAGCAACGTAAATTTACATACTGCTTAAATGTTGCCTTTTATTAAAGACACAAGTGCAGGCAGGCCCCTTAATAAATTAAAATTAGATTACCTATGCATTTTTATCATGCAAAAATATGATATGGACTTCAAAGTTCAAGTAATGAACACATTCTGTATTTCATTATATTTAAACATTCAGTTTTGAAGGTGTCTACTGTTTTGTACAGGCAATCATACTGCAAATGTAATAATTTTTTCAATTACCTTTTTTCCTCATAAACTTTTGGAAATATAAAAGGTAGGTAAGTGGGTACTGCCCTGCTGTATATTAGGTGTCGTGTGGGTCACTGTAATGGATGTATTAAATTTGAATTAAATTATTTAAAAACATTATATGCTTATTACGATTCTGAGTCAAGACTCTGTCAACTTATATTATATTACTACCTAACTATTAAGTATATTTTATGATATTATTACTATTAAAGAAATTTATTTTACACATTTATCACTCACTTATGTTGACAACACATATGTTGGCTTAATATTTTTACTGTGGTGATTTAACTACCAATTTTTTAATAAATAGAAATGTTTAGCCAAAAATAAAAATGCCCAATGTAATAACTATTTTGTGTGGAAATGAGATGAATATGTACATAGTACATATGTTAGAGAAAGGACAATGCCCTTGAAAGGGGTGTCAAACTCAAAATTTTTAATTGTTTTTTTGGAATGATACTACATTTTGAAGAATTATATTTTTTTCCCTGTAAACCCATAGACATATAATAAAGTAGACCGGGAATGATAGCTGTTATACATATAATACATTGTATCCAACATGTGTGCGAGGGAGACAGACAATGTAATCCATTATAATGCCTATTCTGAGTTATAACACAGAATATAACAATAATAATAATAATATAATCTTGGTAAATTTAATCTATTCTGTGGTAAAACCTCATATTTTTCTTTGGCAAGACAGCATATTTATATGGGTCTTATTAGACAAGTTAGCTTCACATGGTTCTCACTTCATTCCTGGACTATTCTATTATATGCCTATGTGTAAACCGCACACTATGTTCGTAAATTCACCGGCACACCGCGCACTACTTTCGTAATTAAATATTAAACTGGTATCGGCAAACAGCCGCGTTCTATAACAGCCCACAGCCATCAAAGTGGACTATATTATGCCACTCATTAGTTGGGATGCGTAATTAGTAATTGTCTGCATGACAAATAGATCTAATTATTCTATTTAGTATTTTGTCATGCTGCAGACGAATCAGACGATGGTTGTTTAGTCGCCGATACTCGAAGTCGTTTAAGTCAACCACTAGAGGGCGCAGTGCGCATAATATGCGTTGCCGCCGTGCACTGGTAATTGCCTTGCGAGGGAGGGACGGGGACGGACAAAAGCCGCGGAACGGTGATGGCAGAACGCTTCTTCTCATGAATCAAGTGTATGGTATAAACCGATTCATTATCAACGGTATAGAATCTAACGCAATCATGGCAGTAATCAGTATTCAGTATATTATTCTACTGAACTACTGAAATTAACTAGTGAATTCTGAAAATTTATCAAAATCAAATAATTGTTGAATTTCAAAATGTAATAATATTTCTATTTGTTTATGTCTGCTATGATAAATAAAGAGTAATTTATTATTACTTATTTTAGAAACATTTATTTCTTCAACGACTTGATTCACGATTGGCAGTTAGAGAGTTGGACCTACTAGCACAATTTGATCTTCAAGAATCAAGGTTCAGTTTGAAATTGCTCATAGGTACGTTATTCAATTTTAATACTAGCCATTATTAATTTATTTATAAAAATCTTAAATAATAGGTCCTTCCTATTCCTTGTCGTCAGTAAGTAAAACATATATGTTAGTCCAAGTACTGTGTCTTATAGATTAAAACATTTAATATATTTAAAGGAAAATTATACCTAGTAAATGCCTAATTTTTCAATCGTTTGATATTGGGTTCTAAAATCTAATATGGGAAAAGTACTTCTAGTTTTAAATATTCCATGTGGTTTACAGTATAAGATCATACATTCTTGACAAAATGTATAATTATAGGTACCACGTTTCAAATATGAAAATGCAAGGTCGATTAATAATATTTCCAATGTTTCCAAGTACAAATTAAAATTTAAATGCTTTTTTAAGAGCACTTTAAGTTCGACAAGTTATAAGTTAGTGGTTATAAAATCTTGTTATTATCTAACAACGCTAACATCAATAGTTCTAAACTTAAATACATAATCAAAACTAATATTCTATTGTTGGCTACCTTAAAAAAAATATTAACAATAATTTCAATAGTAATAATAACCCAAAATTATCAAACTATCTATTCATTATACAATATTATAAAAGTGATAGATAATTACAATTTCAATGAGTCCAAATCGAAGCAATTAAGTGATTATTAAACTATAAAGTGTTTAAAAAATAAACATACCTATTCGTATTATTCATTAATCATCTAAATTTTATATTATTTTGTTATTGTTATTATTTGAAGATTTCCAACTTAGTCGCTCTCTTAAATGGCCTTTGAAAATAAAAATTCTGGTAAGCCAAGACAAGTGAGGGGTACTACTGCATTCAAATATCGAAATTTGTATGTGTTTGGTGTATTTGCTGTCAGTGGACTTTCTTGGTTCCTATTTGAGTGAGTTTTTATGTATTTATATAATATTTGATTAATTTTAAATTTGAGAGCTAATATTACATCAGACTTTAAATCAACTACTATCCTAAGTCAAACCTTAAATGCTCATTTATAAAAAAAATAAATCTACTCGTTGAATATTCATTAATAATACGTTAACGGTTTAAAAAAGTATTCTACTTAAAACGATGAAATTAAATATGTAGGTTACCATTTAAAAGTCATAAGTAAATCTTGGGTTTTCAGCAAACACAAAAGGAAAATAATCAAGGACAAAATAAAATGTTAGAATTGCGTGTGACGATAATACCTATTTAATTTTTTTTTGTTCAGAACACTTTCAAAAATGTATATTATGAATAATGAGTGTTCTTTCAATGCTAATAAAAATAAAAAAGAATCACGGAAAAATTTAAAACAACCAAATAATAAACTTATTGCAATAAATAGGTACCTACGTTAAAATATTAAATTATTAATTTGTTTATTTTATCCAATTTATAAAAAAGATTTAATCTTAAAAGAACTAGTAAAAATGGAACCCCATAAATTATATACCTACACACATCATATAATTTATATTTGACTATATTGTAAATATACCTATTATAAATTGAATATAATTTTTTTTTATAATAAAATTGCTTGTAACAATTATATGCATTATAATTGTATATTAGGTATAATATATAGTATATTTCAGTAAATGTATTAAGAGGATATATATAAAGATTATGTCAGCACATTTTTTATTTTCTCTCTCTTGCCCATGCGCAACAAACAAAACTCATTCACTCATTAAATGTTTTTGTGTATTTTAGAGTAAAATTAACCATTACAAAAATTACAGAGAATATTAATTTTAAAGGTACCTATAGCATTTCAATCTGTCTAAATATTGGCTCGTAACACTAATATCCATTTCAATTTACAAAATTTATGTTTTATTTTTAAAGTTTATTTTTAATAATGAAATATAAATCTGATATGTTTAACTCTCAAAAATATTATCTATAATATTTATAATAGGTAATTTGATGCTTCAGATTACTCAAAAATCATTAAAAAACAATTTTAAGTGAATAAGTTGTATTTATGTTGCATGTGGTTTTGAGAGAGAATACAAATACTGTGCTGACATCCTCCGAGTCATTAAGAAAATATTATTACTAACTAAAATTATGAATTTTATCACTTTTGATCTCAGAATAACATTGATAAGACTGCAGATAGATTGTAGATTGTATTCTGTGACTATAAGTAAAATTATATATTTTAATTTTAGTTATTTATTTTTTTCTTATATCTAATATTTGTAGCTAGGTACATTATAAAATTACATTTTTAATCAATTTTTTTTTTCTTATAGACAATTACCATCAACAAAAAAATTGAATGAACAAATCAATAATGGTTATTGGGATCGTACACCAGAAGAAAGTTATAGATTAGAAATGATAAAAAAAAATTTCAACCCTGATACAAAGAATCTAAAGCATAGAAAAGAAGAAATTATGTCAAAAAAGGATGATTTTTCACCAATAAAAATATAATTTTGTATTTTCTTTTAGTATTTGTTTATTTGTAATTAATCATAGTTTTTAAAAGTATAAATATTACAATTTTAAAATGAATTTATTTTCTCAATCTAAATTAACATTAAAATTAAAAAAGCAAAACAGTAACAGTAACAGTAACAGTTTATCTACTGATCCTACAAAGTAAATAAAACAATTTGTTTTTACTTATGAAAAATAAAAGCACATCTCGGTTATCTTCCCGCTACTTGCCAGTACTAAAACTTTTGGGTTGTTTGTACATAATATTAACTATCATTCAACCATAGGCGATTGGATAGCAAATTTGAGGATACATATTTTTGGACTAATTTTGTGGTTCATGAGTCATAACTGTTTACCCAAGTGTCTGCAATGCAAAATTGGATACTAAAAAAAAGAGACTAAACCTGAGATTTTTGAGGTTGAATGTGGCTGAAATTGTATGGCACTAATCATATCAGGAAATGGATAATTATAGTGGATTTGAAATTATATTTCCTGAGTTCAAAAAATACAATACGAGTTTTAATTTTTTTTTTAAACGTACATTTTTTTTTTTTTATTAATTTTAACATACCAGTGAGTGGTGGGAAAATAACCAAAATAAATATAAAGCACTAAAATAAATTTAAATTTTTTTACTTTTTTTCAGTAAATGCCAAGATTTAACAACAAGTGATTCTGTTAAATCTGAGTATAACGATTTGCCAAATAATAGTGTGTTATCTGAAAATGATAGTTTTGTAGAAATATTGCATACTGTACGTTCTCAGGATGAAAAAACAACCATGTCACAAAGTGTTTTTAAAAAATCTCCAGTTCAAAATGTATCTGACGTCATAAATGAAAGTAAACAATGTCCAGTTTGTTCACAAATGATTGATTTCAAAAATTTCACTAACCATGTTAAATCTTGTGGTACATCACATAATTTATCATCTGAAATACTTATAAAAGCTGTTGATCTTCAAGAGCGTCAAGCAGCTGAAAGAGAAGCATTAGGACTTCCTAAATTAACAAAAAGTAGAGATGTTAAAATAAAAAAAAAGTGTACTAAACAAACAAAGTTAAAGGTATAATATTTATATTTTTGATATATCAAATGTAATAGTAAAATTACTTTTTACATTTTAGATTGGATGTGATTCTAATTTTGATTTGGCTATTGCTATGTCTATGTCTTTACAAGAGTCCAAAGAAGCTGAAATTATAAAAGAATCTGAAAACCTTTTAGAAGCAGGCTTAGAAACCGAGGCCATAGAAAAAAGGAAAACATTGGAAAGCTTTGGTTTTATATCAAATCAGCCAGTAAAATCTAAATCTAAAAACTGTTAGTATATATAAAATTTAAACATTAGCTTATAAAATTAATGTTAGATTAGTATTACTATTTACTTGATAAGTTCACAGTCTTTTTTTTTTTTAAATATTATTGATCTAACATATAATTAATAAGTAAGGTTTGGTATACCAATAATTATGTAAAAAAACATTAATATTACAGCTATATTATATTAATTTAAAAGCTATACCAAAGTTATTTATCATGGCTTAATATTTTCCAAAATTTATTGAAATTGTTCCTAGTATTAATAATTTTGTATTGGTTCGTCTAATACTATTAAAATTGGTTCATGATATTGAAAAAAACTGTTATCTACTCATCACTAATTTATATATTTTATGTTTAAATGTATATTTATTTTAAATTATATTTTTACAGTTTATAAAACCAATTCTTTGTTGTTCAAGCAAACTCAAGAAGATCGGCAGAAAAGAATCACTGAAAAAGTAGCAATGATTCTTATAGATTATACATTATCACCAGAAACATCTTTAAATGATTGTCCCAATATAAAATTAAGATCCAAATATTTAAATAAAATAAGAAATGCTGTAAGTTGTTATTGTTAAGATTAATTCTAAATTAGCATAATTTATAAATTAATTAATAGTTAAAAGATAATAAATGGATATTAAGTTCTTGAAAGACTAAAAAATTTTTAAAATAATTACAATTTTACATAAGTACAATTTATTAATTTAAATTTAAAATGAACAGACCATTGACAGTTCGACTTGCTATTTAAAATGTATAATAGTCCTTAATATTATTTTTATTTTAAAGTTTTTAGATTCCTTGTATCTTCAAAGGTGTGGTATATTTAAAAAGGGATTATTAATGTATAAATTAATATTAAATAACTGAGGAACTCTTGTATTTTTCTACTGTATCTTAGGTTTAGAGTTTATGTCGAGCAGTTATGTAATTGTAGTAGTCTAATCTAATTGATGTGATCAATTTAAATTTGATGATGGATCAATGTGAGTGACTATAAGTTGCTTGTTATGTGGATCAGCAACTATTTTTAAGGATAATTAATATAATATATTATTATATTTATATAGTTATAATTTCTTTATTTAGAAATAAGAGCTATATCTATTTTGTAGCCAAAAATGTTGTATTAAAATTTAAAATTCAATTAAATTCAGACCTACTTTAAAATTGGGGGATTAAAGAAAAGAGTTTTGGTTAAAAGCTTAATTAACTAATCAAATTCTAAAAGATTAAAAGTCTAAAATATTTATAACATTATATTTTGTATTGAAAATAATATTAAATGTAGGTAATAGCGAAAAGTTTCAAAGACTGAAAAATATTTTTTAAATTAGGTACTTCAAAATAACTAAGATTAAAATAACATTATCAATTGTTTTAATATTAAGTTTTGTTAAAAGTTGACATCACATGCTTATCAGAAAAAAAAACGTAATTGTTTGGCTAAAAAACAAATATTTTACTAAAATAATTAAATTGTAAATCTATTTTGTCAAAAACCAGTATTTTTCCACTTTTTTTGTGAGGTTTTCTCGATTAAAAGGATCACAACACAAAAAAATGTTCAAATTAATATTCAATATTAAATTATTGAAATCAAAACTATTAAAAATAATTTGGTCTAATGTAAAAAAAAATAATAATTTTATTTAAGACGATTTTTGAGTATATGGAATAGCCGAGTGATGTCAACTCTCAATATAATTCCCTATCTTACATGTGTAAAAGTTGCTCAATTTACTCAATAATTTACCACTCTAAGTATTTGAATTTTGATTTACAAATAAATGTTTGACTAAGATGAAGTATCAGAATTGCAATTTAATATTTATCTTTTCTTAAGAGGACGCTACCCATGCATTTGTTGTTTCCGTCTTACACACGCACGACATAGCAAAATGTTGTTCACTAGTTTCAATAGTATGCTGTTAGTTTTGATACTAGAGGCAATTGACCTATTATCAAACTTTTAGGTAAGAACATTATCTGTGCTTAAGCGTTGGCTTTTATTCGATATTTTAATTTTCAAGCAATTGATATGGGAACATTATCTGTGCTTAAATTGGCTTTTATTCGATATTTTAATTTTCAAGCAAGATATGGGTATGTGAAATGCCAAAAAATAAAAATTCTCATATCTCGCTTGAAAATTAAAATATCGAATAAAAGCCAACGCTTAAGCACAGATAATGTTCTTACCTAAAAGTTTGATAATAGGTCAATTGTCTCTAGTATCAAAACTAACAGCATACTATTGAAACTAGTGAATAACATTTTGCTATGTCATGCGTGTGTAAGACAGAAACAACAAATGCATGGGTAGCGTCCTCTTAAATATTAAAAATACTAAAAGAGAAAATGGCCGGTTGCACCATGTTTTGTCATGGTAAGAGTGATTGTTGCAGTTACAAGACGTGTATAGCAACAATTTATTTTATATGATTTTAAATATTTTAAAATAACTAAACACTTTAGAAAAATTCTGGTTCACCATCATCTTAACTACATAAAAACATAACACTTACGTATCAGATTTTCTACCAGAAACCATCTTAAACGTTGAAGATAAAAGTAATTTGTATACATCATGAGTGATGACAGAATAAAAACAAATATATGTCATTGTCTAACCCCTTATATTCTTCTTCAAATCTACAAACAAAAATTTTTGAATATATAAGAATAAATTTATATTTTTATTTTTTTAGGATTGTGAACTCTGGAAAAAATCGTTGCTTGAAGAAGATAATGTACTTGAATTCTATGTGAAAAATATGTCCAAGTTCTTAAGCCCCAGTGAAAGCATTGGTTTGCAAAATATTGTTCAATTTCCTTTACAGGAAGATATTATACAACAGGTAATTTTAAATTCAATATTATACTTAATTTTCATTCAAGTTTTATTATTTGATCTGGCTTTATCACAAATTTTACCAACTACCATTGGCTTTACAATGAGTTATTTTTTAAAGGCACTTGCTCTATTTACACACGGGTTTAAAATTTTAAAATGTTTTTTAAACTTATACATTATTTTACCTGATTTTTGCCATCTTATTTTTGTATATAATAACTGAATGTTAGTTAAACATCAACAATATGATACAAGTATATACTTATTATTTAATAAATTGTGGTAGTTGATAACCCGGATGATCATAATAGCTAGTCTTGGAAATTTAATATTATAATAAATACGATTAGATTTTAATGATAAAAAAAATGTATTTATTTAATTTTATAATTCACCGACACAAATAATTCTGTTATTATAACATTTAGTTAATGTTCCTTTGAGTAAATTCTCAACTTTATACTGATTTAGTGTGATTGTTGTTTGTGTCTTAGTTTTCAATAATCTCAATATAGTTAGGTTTTCATTAATGATTTCTGTAGTCTGATAAACAATTTAAAATATATAATTTACCGGTTTTTAGTTACAAAACTAAACTTAATTAGTGAAATAGAACTCCATTAGTCATGATTGATGCATCAGCTTATACAATATATATATGTATATTGCAACCAATATTTAAGTATAAAATATGTAAATTATTGTATAATTTAATCAGATAATATAAACCTGAAATACCAAAAATATGTAATAAAAATAAAAAAAGAAAATTATTTATGTTTCTAGATTTTAAATGTTAGCAGACCTAATAATTATTTTTGATAGAGATTCTGAACTCATTGTTGGTCTTGTGGTTATATTTTTTCTTATGATACCTTGTCAGTAACATATAGTACTATAAAAATAATTGTACATCAAAAAAAATTTTAATCGACTATGATTGTCAATATTTGTCTAACATGTTCTATTGGTTTGTAATAACTAGGGCCCGGATTTTTATGCAAAAATTATTGCTAAATATGCACATATTTATGCACTAAAAAATTCAAAAATATGCAAAAAATATGCAAATAAAATTCTTTATTGTGCGTAAAAAAATGAACATCTTAAAACAATTAAAAAATATATTATGTGAAAAAAATAGATTAAATAAATTAAATAAATGCAAAATTAATAAAATAATAACAAAAAATGTAATATTAATTTTGGAACGAGTACCAACAGGAGGTTACAAAATGTCTTTTTATATTTTCAAATTCGAAATTTCTACGGTTGTCACGTAACATAGATTTGTATTTTGAAAAACTTCTTTCTATGTCACAAGACACGATAGGTGCATACTTAAAACAAGAAATGTCTTCAGGTGTCAACTCTTCAATGCCTTCATTTTCATTGCTTATTTCTCCGCTTAATATTCCACAAATTTTTATAATTTGAGAATACCCTGGAATCTGGATTCATCGATAATACTTGCATTAGTTTAAGTTTAGCAAATTATATGCCTATTCCTTTCAACTTAATGTTTTCAATGTGTTTTGATGTTCCTAAATGTTGAGTAATCTGTGATTTTCTATCACACGATACGTTGGTTTCACAAAAAGTACAAAATAATATAGCTCCATCTGTACGAAAGACACCTGGGTAATCTCTCACGTAACAATGAACTTTCTTTACTTTTGGCATTTTACAGAAAAATAAAAATATTATTTTATACGAACACAAAAACTGTGTAGTTACACCAACAAATTACCGTCACTAACTAATTGAAATACACAAGCCGTGCATATTGCGTGTGCGTATACCTAATAGGTGCAGATAAGTTATCTGAGATAAATACATGAACACGCGGACTGTCGATAAAAATCAGCGACGGCAATTTCCCAATTACTTAAAATAACTTTTATGTCGACATCAAACTCGTCTTGAAATAAAAAATCAAAAAAATCATCAACTATTAATAAAAAATGCAACTTTTATGCAATTATATAGAAATATGCAATTAATATGCATTTTCATTCAAATATGCAAAAATATGCAAAAATAAATATTGATAGCAGAATCTACGTATTACAAAACGTCAATTTATTTGATCAGAATTTCTATAAGTCAAATGTAGAAGAATATGCATTTGCATAAAAATCCGGGCCCTAGTAATAACTAATGAGAGAAATTCTCTGTATGTGACAAATAATAATAATAATAATAATAATAATATTATTCTCACCACATGACCAATTTTTTGTAAAAAAAATAATTCAATGAATACGAGTTAAGAAGTTATGTAAATAATTATTAAGCTTATATTATGATTTGATAAATATTTCTAATCGTTTAAATGTTTTCTGTTAAATAATGCTAATTGTCATACAAATAAATTATTTTCCTGTACATAAATATCTACATTATATTATCATATTAAAAATTGTTTAATATTTTATTTAGGAACCAAACACTACTGATGAGAAAGTAGTTAATACATCACATGCAGTTTTAGATGATTCAAATATTTTTAATAAACACGTTACACATCATAAAATTAATGGAAATAAAACTATGCTAGAATATTCATCTAAGTGGAAATCAATGATAGGTAATCAGTTTATGAGTGATATAACTATATTTTCTAAAGGTGAACAAGAAATTCCTGCTCACATTCTAGTACTTAATGTTCAGTGCCCTGATATTTTGAATGACATAATCACAGAAGAATCTGGTACATGTAAATCAAAAAAAATGATAATGTGGTCTGAGTATACTTATGAAGCATGCATGGCATTCTTAGAACTGATTTACTCTGGCCAAGAACAATTAATAAGTCCCGAGTATAGAAAAGATTATTTGCATTTAGTAACAAGGTACAATGTTCAAATAGTTATAAATGATGATGATGGAAAACATGGATGGTTTTCTGAAAATTACGATAAAGTATCAAAACGTAAGAGCTCAGACTTATATTCAACAGATAATAAAAGATATAAAGCTCATAGTCCAGATATGTTTATGACAGATGATACAAATGAAGAAATAGATAGTTCTAATTTTTTAGGAACAACTGTGAATGATGATAAATCCTTGAGTGTGTTGAAAACTAAACAGTGGTTGTACAATTGCAACCTAAGTCAACGTCACAATTCATCATTCACAGAAAATTTAGATATTAATGTTCTACCGCAAACTATTTCAGCAATGAAGAGTCCAGCTCATTCTTTTCATAGTGCATCAACTGAATATATTCAACTAACGCCTACGTCTACTCATAATGATGATAATATGGACTTTGAAAGTAATGATGTACATATAAGCCCAACGTTAGATATTAGAAAGGCATCCCCCAAATCATTATCAGTAGATGAATCAAGTGTGAAATCCGTCTTAATATTGAATAACATCAAAAACATCTCTATTGGTTTGGAAACTTCGAATAAAATGTCAACACTTCCTAATTCAAGTAAAGAACCAGAATTAATTACAATAATCAGTGATAGTGACAATGATTCAATAGATATGGTTTTGTCTCGTTATAATGGTACATCTTATGATAGAGATATTAATCTATTGAATGAAAACAATCGTGCTCCTTTTCAAGCAAGCATTAAGAAAATGAAAAATTATTTTCCATTTGACTCAATTGATAAAAGTAATGGTATAAGTGTTATTGAGTTAAATGATAGTAGTTTAGATTCAATTCATTCAGTTAGTACAAATATATTAGATCAAAGTAATTGCAACACTAAACTGGGCAATTTTTCTGTTAACAAATCTACTATTTCAACACCAAGAACTAAGACATTCATAAATATTGATGATGAAAGGACAATAATTTCCACTGCACCGAAGTTTCTTTCCACAAATAGTTTTAATGCTCAAATTCCATCTTCAAGTAATACAAATTTTATAGACCTAATTAATGATAGTAGCTCTGACTCTATCTTTATGATTGATAAGATAAAAAATAATAGTTTACTGACATCATTTTCAACATTGCCATTGAATAATAATGCTCAACAAAATTGTCATAACTCATCAATTCACCTTTCAAATGTGTCGAGGAAAATAAATTCTCCAAGTCATGACAGTTTAACTACAAAATGTCAAACAAATAATTGTGTATCGAATGCGTCACCATTGAAAAAAGGTGACACATGGTCAAATTGTTCATTTCCAATTAGCGATGGAGATTGTTATGCATACATTAATAAAAAAACAAATGAAGATTTCTGTTCAACAAATTCTTCAAGCAATACAATTTTACCTAAATGCAGTAATTCAAAATTATTATCCAAATCTACTGAGCAATTATTTCAATGTAATGATATGTCATCAACATTTTTAAACACTTCACAAATCAATAATGTAGAAAACAGTGATAATATTAGTAATAAAATATGCTGCGATAACAAAGTTTTGGATAAATCTAGTTCATATTTTGAACTGTTGGATAATATCATGTCAAAGCAAAATATAATATCACCTTCTAATAATTATGTCAATTCCCCATTAAGCATAAAAGAGGTTGATTATACTACTTGTCTATCAAGTGAACACACACATACTTCATTTAGGCCTGATAGTTCTCAAACTGAAACTGTTCAACTACCTATTACAGCCCAAATAACTACATCAGATGAAAAAGATGATGAGCATAATAAATCAGCCTTTGAACAAGTAATTGATGATCCGTGGATGGACTATAATGATTGGCAACCAGTTAATATTAGTCCTCAATATGTGTCTCCAGTTTTATTGGAGAAAAATTCTAGGGTCCTAGTAAATGATTTTGAAGCATTATCGACCCCCAAAAACATTGTAAGTCATATTAATATGGATTTACAAACTTCTCCGCCAACTATTTCAAGTAATGCCGATATAGTAATTCATCAATTAAAAAATGCAGTAACACCAAATAAATACGGAAGCAGGATAAGTACTCCAAAAAGTTTACGCAGGGTTCAATCAGAATCTGTCATTGGAACTAATGGACAAATAACACCTTTGCCAAATTACAGTGCAATGAAAACTCCAGATTTAAGAGTAAGTATTTCTTTAAGAAAGCTATTAAGAGACTTTGTGTTAACTAGTGACAATTGATCCTAGATAATTTTGTTATCAAATTAATCATGTACTCATTATTTCATTATACCTACAGTAGATCTTCAATAGTCCCAGACAAATTTAGACCAATTTATGTCTTGATTTGTAGAGATTTTTCAGGGGTACTTGAATGTCCAATATATGTTATCTATATATTATATAAAAATGGAGCCAAAAATGTATAACAATTCATTAATTGAGAACGGCTGGGCCGATTTGGCTAAATTTTTTTTTAATTATTCGTAATTGCCAGAAGAAAGTTTTTACAAAAACATTTTTGGAAAAATCCAATTTTTTTTAATGTAAAAAATATTATTCGATGATATTGAATGTTAATCGATTATATCAATTTAAATATTATTGAGTGTTTCATAATTACCATGGAAACCAAATAAATAAATAATAAAAATTGAAAAATGGAGGGGTACTTGAATGGTTTAGATTCACAATTGAACCCGGTAGGCTCAACCTGGAGATGTGCTCAAACAGGGATTTTGAGATTTACGATGGACACTTTGGTTTTTAAATCGTTGCTATGGTTATAGGAGAAATAATTAGTAGAAATGAGTATTTATTATTCCTATTGGTTGCCAAAGGTTAATCAGGCAGATCAGGTACAAGCATGCATATCAAATCAAATTTTTGCACACACAGCCGGTCATCGGCGTTGTCCGTGATCCAATGTAGTCTGATTGCCTACCAGGGTGGCTGAGTTGCACTTACTACAGCGAGTTATACACAAAATGAGTTAAACAATCACAATTCTTTTAATAGTTGTCATATTTTACGGGCAACAAAGTGGGCGGGATCAGCTAGTTTTACTATGGAAGTCTTGACAAAAAATGTTCAATAAATAAATAAATAATATATGTGTCCTAAAAAGGTGCAAAGTTAATTTAATTAAAATATTTATTAGAGAAAAATCAAGTAACTGTTTTTTGATTTGTGCACTCAACTTTTATTACAAACATTTAAATAAATTTTAAACAAAATAAATGATGATACAAGCTCGATATCAGATATCAGACCTGTAAAGAATACTTTTAAAAAGTATTTGGGAAAACACTCAAATACATTTTTTTTAAGTATTTAAGATACTACTCAAATACTTTAATTGTATAGTATTTTAAATACCACTTGGAATACTTTTGGTTTTTAAAGTAGGTTTCTAATTATTAAATTAATGTAGGTAATATAGACATATAGTAGGTTTATAATCATTTTTATTTCAAATAAAAATAAATTGTTTGAAAAAAAAATCGAAGTATTCAATACAGATAAGTATTTAATACAAAATAAAGTATTTAAAATACCATTCAAAATACTTTATGCTGAAAGTATTTTAAAAATTATTCAATACTTAAAAAGTATTTGAATACTTTTACTCAAATACTTCTCAGGATTGCTCAATATAGGTATGGGGTATAGGGTATCTCATATAGTCATATAAAAAATTGCTTTGTAGATTAATCTTTATTTGAGAATTTGGACAAATTGCAATTAATGGATTATAAAATAAAAATAAAACTTGATAATAATTATAAATAGTGTATTTAAAAAAAAAATAATAATAGTAATAATTATTAATATATAATAATATATAATTAATAGTTAATGCTTTTAAAATTTTAGATTTCTTACAGTTTTATTTAATCTTTACAATTTATCTCAAAAAAAAAAGTGTTCCAAATCTATAGTTTAAGCATATATTTTTATTTTTACATATTCAAATATAAGTATAACAGCCAGTACTCAATATCAATTTTTTACATGTAATTCACTAACTTTTTATTTGAATTTTAGAAAGAATTTGATCGTTATGGTCTGAAAGATCTTGGAAGGCGCAAAGGAAAACTTATATTAAGACATATCTATGATGTAACTCATCCTAAATATAATTCTGAAGAAGCAAACTGTATTGGAGACTCTGAACAGTATTCTGATTCTTCGGATAGGTAAGTATATTTTAACTTTGAAATTGCCATTATCATTTAATAGTACTGAATATAAGCATAATTTATTTTTTTGTACATATAATATTATAGTTCAGAACCTGGAATCCCTTATTATGAAGCTGGAGATTACGATGAATTGGAAACTTTTAGTCAAACAAATTTGTCAAATAAAAGTAAGTTTTATAAAGCTCTATCTATCTATTTATATCAGTGGTTCCCAACCGGGGGGAATTTCTGTACTGCTTGGGGGGGAATTTAGTGTCGTGATGACGAAATAACAAGAAATATTTTATTTATAAAATTAAAAACAATAAATTAGTTTTCGGACGGTCGCCTATTGATAAAAATTTTACGAGTATTTTATAATGATTGACCTATGCAGGTAATGTAATATTAAAAGGTACAACATTATTATATAATCTAATCATTCTAATCTAATATTTATTCGACTATTATATTTTCGGGCTATCTGTCGGCCTCCGATAACGGATAATGGAATCCAAATATACGTAATATGACATGACTTCACGTTTACTGTTTACACGACAGTTGAGCCGTACTATTACTACCGTCGATACGTACGTACGTAAAATGTGTTCGAAAAAACGAAAGTACGATGAAAGTTATGTTCAATATGGATTTACATCCATCAATATTAAAAATAATATTATTAAGACATTAAGATTAAATTGATTTATATTTTATTTTTAGAATTATGAAAAAATATATGTCATTAGTTAATAAAAAATAATTATTTCGTATCATTAAAACAAAAAAAGGTCTTTTTAATTCTAATTTAGGGCGGCATAGGATTTTTGAAAATTTACAAGGGGTGCATAGAATAAAAAAAGGTTGGGAACCAGTAACCACTATATATATATTATATATCTCTCTATATATAAAAATGAATATATATATTATGTATGTATAGCATATGTATACGTGGGGCTTATAGATTTGGATATTTAGGTGTAACTTTAAAGAAGTAATTTATTGATTTTCAGTAGCTCTTCTAAACTCAAAGAAAAGTTATTTGCAAATAATGTTTAAGAAATTCCATTAAATATTATTTTAACTAATTATATAATATACTATAGTACATATACCAATATATACTACTATAACTATTGATAATCATTATTAAACTATAATATTTATCATTGTTATGGTTTGTGAAATATAAGACACCTAGTCTAATATAGTAGTTTCTTATTCAACTGCAGTCAAATTAATTAAATAAATCAAATAAAATGTTGTTTTTCAACTATTATTAGTTTAATATAATATGTGTTTAGAACTAGAGCTATGTGTTGACATGAGCCACATTAGATCATGATTGAAGTTATTATAAACAGTCACAATGGCTATGTCTCGAGCGAACAATTACTCAAGCAGATCAAATGTGGTTGTGTGTAAAACACCGGATAGTTAAAGTTTGTGTTTAGGAAGATATACTAGAAAAATTATATATATTTTGTATACAATTTTAAATCATAATAAATTTTGTTATTTTAGCTTCAGTAGATATGGGTTTTAAAGATTTGCTCAGAGTCAATGAAGATCTTCATAAAAAGATTTTGTGTTATGAACCTATTTGGATTGAAGAACTGAAAGACGATTTAAAACAGTACAATGTAAACATTAGTCTGCAAAAACTCATGGCGTTCTTAGATGATAAAGTAAAAAATTTATTAAAATTTAAAATATTAGTTATTAGATTACTATTACTATACTTTTAGATTCTGAGCGGAGCGATGAATGTATTGATTTTACAATGATGTGTTTTTTATTTTTTTTTTTATTTTTTTTATTTTTGTGTCTGTCATCACCTCTTAGGACAGTAAAATGCTTCGATTTTCTTCAATAGTACATTTTCTGATAGGAAAGTGAATCTAGTTGATACTTTGGGAAATCAAAAGTTAAAATTTCCCAGTAGTTTTCATGAGCGCCTGGAAAAACAAATGAAAAATTATGGGAAAAACGGGAATTTTTACGGAAAACTAATTTTCGACAAAATCGATTTTGGTTTTTAGTATAACTCTAAAAGAAATGACCGTAGAGACATGAAATTTTGACCGAATGTTTGTATATGCATTTTCTACACACCATAACATTTTCAAAATATTCTGACTTATTTTGAGCTGTTAACGGACATTTTCAGTTTCCAATTTTTTTAGTTTTTTTTTCTATAAATGTCAATAAAATTTTATTTGTTGGGTAAAAAATCTTGAAATTTAATAGTAGGCTTCTAATATATAGTTTCAAAGGCAGATGAAAAATATTAAAAATCTGAAGTCACAATTTTTTTTTATAGGTAATCAAAGTTCAAATTTTTACAAAATACGTAAAAATGACGAAAATGTGCAATTTATTTTGAGTTAGAAATAAAAATTTTTCTTTTTATATCTAAGGTTTGAAAATGTGATACAAGATTTCTCATAAGTTTGCCTAATTTTATCAATAAAAAAATGTTTATAAGCAAGTCAAAATTAATTTCTATGAGCATTTGAAGTTCATATTTTTACACCATTGGATATTCACTTGATTTCTCATGTAGCGATTTTCTTATTTTGTTGTAATTCAAAAACAAATAACTTTAGATGCATGAAAATTTCACTGAATGTTTATATAAGCATTTTCTACACACCATAGCATTTTCAAAATATTCTGAATTATTTTGAGCTGCAGTTAACGGACATTTTCAGTTTCCAATTTTTTTAGTTTTTTTTTCTATAAATGTCAATAAAATTTTATTTGTTGGGTAAAAATCTTGAAAATTTAATAGTAGGCTTCTAATATATAGTTTCAAAGGCAGATGAAAAATATTGAAAATCCGTAGTCATAATTTTTATTTATATGTAATCAAAGTTCAAATTTCGACAAAATACGTAAAAATGACGAAAATGTGCAATTTATTTTGAGTTAGAAATTCATAAAAATTTTTCTTTTTAAATATAAGATTTGAAAAGTTAATACAAGATTCCTCATAAGTCATAAGTTTGCCTAATTTTATCAATAAAAAAAAGTTTATATGTAAGTCATAATACATTTTTATGAGCATTTTAATTTCAAATTTGTACAAGATTAGATATTCACTCGATTTCTCATGTAGCGATTTTCTTATTTTGTTGCAATTAAAAAACAAATAACTTTAGATGCATGAAAATTTCACTGAATGTTTATATAAGCTATTTCTATACACCATCTAATTTTTAATATATTTTGACTGCTTTACAGTATTTTACGGACGATTTCAATTTTCAAATTTTTTAGTTTTTTTTTCTATTAATATCAATAAAATTTTATTTGTTGGGCCAAAAATAATGAAAATTTAATACAAGGCTCCTGATATAATAATACAATATGTATCAAAATACATAGGCACAATTTTTTTTATAAAGCATTTAAATTTCGAATTTTAACTAAATTCATCAAAATCTCGAAAATTATAAATTATTGTAATTAAACAATTATAAAATGGTCAGTTTTTATAACTAAGGATTGAAAATTTAAAATAAAGATTCTAATAAATAGTACATACTGTAAACAAAAAATCTAAAAAATATATAAACAGTTATTTTTTACAGACATTTAAGTTTAAATTTGGACGAAATTACATATTAAAATCAATTTTAACGAGTAAAAGTATATATTATAATATTTTTCTAGTATCATTGATAATTTAAGGTTAATAATTAAACAATATGAATAATATTAATTCAACTTAGCAGCTACCGTAAAATAATAATATCAATATAATTTCAAATATCCTAGACTGACATACCGTCTCCGCTCAGAATCGCATTTCGAATACAATGATATTATATCATTGAATTCAAATTTAATACCATCTATTATACAGTGATCTACTTGTAACCTACTGTACAGCAGAGCGACATCCACTTGACCCCCTTTTTTTTTTTATTTATTTATTATATAAGTCAACAAACTATTTCTTTCATACATCAAAATTATATTTATTCTTATAAGATATTAATTTATTTAACTACCTATTAATAATTGATACAAATATTGTTTGGAAGTTTTCTATAAAAATTTTGATTTCATTTGTTTTCTCATGGATGTGTTATATTAGTATAGCATACATAAACAGTGTGATTTTTTAAGCATGCCCACCCTATTTTTATGTTTAAATTATGCATATATTTGAGTACTGATTTTTAAATTTTTAAATACACTCGACTATATTTTTGAGTCCTTGAGATCTATTGTACCACTTAAGGATGATACTGTGACAATACAAACTTCTTTTTTTACAAATAGGAACCCCCCTTTTTCATTTTTTATTATTCAGCAGATATTTTGTTGAGAATTTTGATGAATCTAAATAAAAAATAAAGTGAGTAATTTTTGAGTTATATAACTTTGTATACTAAGGATATAATAATGTTTATGATAATGAGTTAAGAAGATACTGGGCTTAAACAATTTGAAAAATGAGTAATTACTATTGATTTATCAATATAAATAATTTGTGAAAATGAAAGTATAGTAAATACTACATCTAATATTACATTTATTTTTTATTTTTAAGGATTATTATCCTTAGTATAAATATTTTAATAACTCAGAAACTACTCATTAGAATTTTGATTTTTATCTGTACATCAACATTTTCAAAAAAACCATCTTCTAAACAATCTTCAGTAAAAGAGGGGGTTCTTGTTTTAAAAACAGAAGTTTGTAATTACATACTTTAACTAGTACAAAAGATATCAGGAATTTAAAAATATTCTAAATCAGAATTTGAAAAATTTAATATTAAAGAGAAAATAGTG
>JANEHU010004535.1:0-16483 GCA_027563435.1 Nasonovia ribisnigri
TTTTTTGAAGAGTTTCCACGATTTACAGATACATAACTATATGTGTAATAAAAAGAAAATTGAAATTCAACTTTTTTTATTCGATCCAACTTTTTTATACTTTAGGATCTGGATAGAGCAATTGTGATATTCGAAGAAAGGGACAAGAGAATAACGATGGTGCTATCGCATTGCCACATAAAATGGACGAAGGAGACGTTACAAAAGATTGATATAAAATAATAAGTATTTAAGGTAGTTTTAAAAAATGGACCACTTTTCCGTCACTGAAACACTTTCATGATGTATCTTTTTATAACTGATTTTCAATTTCTAAGTGAGGCCATTGATTTAACAAATTGATAAACTAGTTTTATGATGGGGCAACGATAGAGATAGCTGCTATCAAGTATGAATTACTCACACATATAAATCAAGAATTAGCAAGAATAAGAAATATTATAGAAGCCTTCCAGTGACAGACAAGGCGTGCACTTTTTAAGCCTACTCTAAATACTTCTCTTTTTATATAAATCATTTATAACGTCTCCGTTCACCATTTAAGCTGACGATGGAGTATCACCATTGCTAACCCCTTGAACACTCTTTCGAATCTTCACGGTAGCCATATCCAGCCCCTACAGTATTAAAATTTTGACTGATTTTAAAAAAATTGAAATTATAATCTTGTATTCAACGCTTTGGCTTAGTTGATACTTTACTCTGTAAAATAAAAGTACAGACGAGTCAGTAGATAACAGATGTCCACATATCAGGCTGTCAAACTCGTCCCACGTATAACTACATCCAAGGGGAATATTCATTAGAGAATTATTCACAAATTATGCCCAAATCATAGCAGTTTTGTTGAGTGAGTGTCGTCATTTTTTTTTTTTTGAAGAGTTTTCACGATTTACAGATACATAACTATATTTATAATAAAAAGTAAAATGATATTTCAACTTTTTTTATTCGATTCAACGTTTTTATACTTTAGGATCTGTATAGAGCAACTGTGAAATTTCGAAGAAAGGGACAAGAGAATAGCGAAAGTGCTATCGCATTGCCACTTAAAATGGACGAAGGAGACGTTCCAAAAGTTTGATAAAAAATACTAAGTATTTAAGGTAGTTTTAAAAAATGGACCACTTTTCCGTCACTGAAACACTTTTATGACGTATCGTTTTATTACTGATTTTCGATTTCAAATTGAGGCCATTGATTTACCGAATTGGCAAACTAGTTTTATGATGGCGCGACGATAGAGATAGATGCTATCAAGTATGAATTACTCACACATACAAATCATGAATTAGCAATAATAAGAAATATTATAAAAGCCTTCCAGTGACAGACAAGGCGTGCACTTTTTAAGGCTACTATAAATACTTCTCTTTTTATATAAATCATTTATAACGTCTCCGTTCTCCATTTTAAGTGACAATGGAGTACCACCATTGCTAATTCCTTGAACACTCTTTCGAATCTTCACGGTAGCCATATCTAGACCCTACAGTATTAAAATTTTGTCTGATTTTAAAAAAATTGAAATTTTAATCTTGTATTCAACGCTTTGGCTTAGTTGATACTTTACTCTGTACAATAAAAGTACAGACGAGTCAGTAGATAACAGATGTCCACATATCAGGCCGTCAAACTCGTCCCACGTATAACTCGTCCAAGGGGAATATTCATTAGAGAATTATTCACAAATTATTCCAAAATCATAGTAGTTTTGATGAGTGAGTGCCGTCGGTTTTTTTTTGAAGAGTTTCCACGATTTACAGATACATTACTATATGTGTAATAAAAAGAAAAATGAAATTCAACTTTTTTTATTCGATCCAACTTTTTTATACTTTAGGATCTGGATAGAGCAACTGTGAAATTTCGAAGAAAGGGACAAGAGAATAGCGAAAGTGCTATCGCATTGCCACTTAAAATGGACGAAGGAGACGTTCCAAAAGTTTGATAAAAAATACTAAGTATTTAAGGTAGTTTTAAAAAATGGACCACTTTTCCGTCACTGAAACACTTTTATGACGTATCGTTTTATTACTGATTTTCGATTTCAAAGTGAGGCCATTGATTTACCGAATTGGCAAACTAGTTTTATGATGGCGCGACGATAGAGATAGATGCTATCAAGTATGAATTACTCACACATACAAATCAAGAATTAGCAATAATAAGAAATAGTATAAAAGCCTTCCAGTGACAGACAAGGCGTGCACTTTTTAAGGCCACTATAAATACTTCTCTTTTTATATAAATCATTTATAACGTCTCCGTTCTCCATTTTAAGTGACAATGGAGTACCACCATTGCTAATTCCTTGAACACTCTTTCGAATCTTCACGGTAGCCATATCTAGACCCTACAGTATTAAAATTTTGTCTGATTTTAAAAAAATTGAAATTTTAATCTTGTATTCAACGCTTTGGCTTAGTTGATACTTTACTCTGTACAATAAAAGTACATACGAGTCAGTTGATAACAGATGTCCACATATCAGGCCGTCAAACTCGTCCCACGTATAACTCGTCCAAGGGGAATATTCATTAGAGAATTATTCACAAATTATGCCAAAATCATAGTAGTTTTGATGAGTGAGTGCCGTCGGTTTTTTTTTGAAGAGTTTCCACGATTTACAGATACATTACTATATGTGTAATAAAAAGAAAAATGAAATTCAACTTTTTTTATTCGATCCAACTTTTTTATACTTTAGGATCTGGATAGAGCAGTTGTAACCAATATTGATTGTTGAATTTACAAATAGTACGGATAAGTAAATCTCAACTATGATTTGCTGATAACTTTACACACCAAATAACTTAATAAATTTCAACTATTAAAACATGTAAATCTACAAGTTGTATGTTGTAAATTTACACACATGGCAATATTAATGTGTGTTGCCACACATTTTGTGTAAATTTACTCAAAACATTTTTTACAGTGTACTGTCAACAACCTATTTTGCCGTAATCTTGATAAAATTCTATTTTACAAAATCACATTGGTTTAAATAAAATGTTTTATAAATGTCTTTATTAATTGTAATCTGACTTGAACAACCGTTATATTTATCAGTTGTTTTTCGTGATTGATTCTCTGAGAAATTGTTTTTGTTCATTTTTATTTGTTATTAAATAAGACTACACAACGGATTTTGGTAAATGTGAATTAATATTTTATTTAAATGCTTATGGTTTATGATTATGAATCTCCAACACTCACAAGTTAAATTGATAAAATGGTAAATGATAGTACTGTTGTACTACTATCATGTTTTCTTGCCACCAAATATTGACCTTTCCAGTGGTTTTAGGCAAGAAAGGAAGAATCTGCTATGATTACTATCACGTAACAACCAACAGTAGTCACTTTGGAGTCAACATACAATATAATAAATAAGAGTTATTCGTCTAAAAAACATGGATTTAAAACAACGGCCTAGGTGACTTTCTGTTACTCAAGAGTATGAGAAATAATTGATGAGACATTTGTGAAATTAATATCAGTTCAAGTCGATCAATCCAGGAAGAGCAATTGATTTACATCACAGTGTATAGGCGGTTTAATATTAGAAGTGTATTAATATTCAGCTTTTAATTACTTACGTTTTACCCAGGAAATTCAACGACCGCCCAGAAAACTACCCACGAATATCAATACTGCTGCCTGTGTACGTCATTTGCTATTACAGTAGCACGCGTGATAGTTTACTCAGGTCAGTGGCAGGAATAAATCCAACATTTTTGATTAAAGCGGACAGAACTTATCACTGAGTGGCGACAGCAATCGCCTAAATAGTAAGTCTCAAGTTAAGGATTTATCCAATCTATTTTTCTGTCTTCAAATAATATTGAATAATATTGATGTTAACAAGAAAGGGGAAACTGAGGTCACCACTTCTTTCCCCAGCTAAGAAACTGAGGGACGACTTGGCGACCGACCCAGTGGTCAGGGGCATTGACGGGCCGGTGATGGTTGACGCTGGGACGGACACCATACTAACTGTTGGGAGAGTGAACAGGAGCGTCGGAAGAAGGAATCAACAAGACGTCGCCCACGCAAGGCAGGTGCTCGTGGGCCGGCAGAGATGACTACTCACACTGACGATGGAGCTGAATCGGCTATGGAGACGGATGGCGAAGGGTGGAAAGAAGTCGTTGGTAGGAAAACAACCTCAGCACCTCCCAATGCTACAACGGTGTAACAATACATACCTCTGAGGGCAGGGGCCAAGCACAGGGCTAAGCCCCCGTATGTCTTAGTCAAGTTGGCGGCTGGCTCGTCATACGCAGACACCGTTCGCGCAATTAGGCAGAACAGCGAGATAAACTTGGCGGAGCTGGGAGCTCAGGTAACCGGCATGCGTAAAACCAGAGATGGTCATCTGCTAGTCGAGCTAGACAAAGGTGCTAGATCTGCAGTAGCAGCACAGAAGTTGTCGTCGGCCATTGCTACCAGGCTGGGTGACGCTGTCGGAGGAGTATCGCAGCTTAGCCAGTATGCTGTAGTCGAGATTGTGGACCTCGATGCAGTGGCAACCAAGGATGAAGTCCTGTCAGCATTGCGGGCGGCAATACCAGGATCTGATGACGACCAAGCAGCCATCTATGAACGGCAGGCTATGCAGATCACTGGTCTCTGGCCCACTAGGTCCGGTCAGCAGATTGCTACCGCCAGAATGACTAGAGCCGCCGCCTCTAGTATAAGTCGAGTACCAATTGGATGGACAATGTGCCGCGTCCGCCCTAGGCGGTCTGAACCAGTAAAGTGCTTCCGATGCCACGGAATTGGACACCAAAGTGGTAATTGCTCCGGGTCCGACCTATCGTCCAATTGCAAACGCTGTGGAGAACCAGGGCACGAGCTAAAACAATGCCTGGCAGACAAAGACTTATGCGTAGCGTGTGAGAGAGCTGGCTTCGAGCGTTACGAGCATAAGCCAGGCTCAGGTATGTGCAAAGCCAGGAAGCAGGCTATCAAGAAACCAACCGGGCGCAATCCACAAACCCAGTCTCGGCAGGTAGGCAGCGGAGATGGAGTGAGCACGCCGCAATGATACGCTGCCTACAGATCAGGACGCACCGTAGCTCCGCATGAATAAAAATATTTTGTGAATCCGTAACTCCGCATGCACCGTATCTCCGCACGGTTGAAACACGAACGCACCGTAGCTCCGCATTCTAAAAATATTTTAAACACCAAAAGTCCACATGCCATAAAACTGATATAATATAAAATTGATAACATATTATAGGTCATAACCAATATATTTATTTAAAAATTTATTAGCCATGCAGACGGATTCTTATTTCTTATATACGAATAAATTCTGCCAATAATAATGAAAGTAGGATAATTAGAACACAACAAAAAAATAATATACAATTCATAAATAAAAAAATAGAACTATATAACGAAAATCAAATTGATAGGTATAATTGTGTAAAGAGTTTAACTTCATTTAATGCAATTTAATTTTAATTTACGTTAGATATTTTATATTTTATTTTACCGACGACGACAACGTTTGTTGTAAATAATCTTTATTATTATTATTTTTATACTATTTAGATTGATCTTATATATAATAATTGATATGAATGTTTAGATTAGGCTGTTTAACCCGTTGGCCGTTTCCGGTATTACCATTTTATTATTAATATTATTTTTATTTAATTTTAATAACATAATATTTTGTAATTAAAATAAATAAATGAATACAATCATAAATACCTATTATGTGTATATAATTATATATTTATACTGTGTGCGGAGTTAGGGTGTTAATAAAAAATCTTGTATGCGGAGTTAAGGTGCCGAAAAAAAACTTTGTATGCGGAGTTAAGGTGATATATTATAAAATGGCGACGATCCGTGCGGAGTTACGGTGCACCGACAGATCAATCTTCAACGGAGTTCCATACCACAGGTTAGGTTGAAAGTTTGTTGAATAATATATCATATAGTAGCAATCACACACATTTATTACTCATAGGTTAGGTTGAAAGTTTGTTGAATAATATATCACATCGTAGCAATCACACACATTTATTAGTTCTATGGTAAAGTTTTAACTATCTTACATACACTGTAAAAAATGTTGTTAAATTTCAACTAACGTCATTATGTAAATTTACCTATGATATGTAAGTTAATTAACTTTGCATATAAAAGTAGGTAAATTTGTCACAAGTATTGAAGTACATAATGTTCACTCTCTTTTCTGTGTAAATTTCAACTGAAAGTGTTATGTAAATATACAGGGGCTATCAAAATAAATTCATTCTGTGTGTAAAATGTTAGTAAATTTGTTCCAACTACATATGGAAATGATATTTGTATACATTTTTGTATTTTTTTTTTTTTTTTTATTTTTTTTTTTTTTTTTGTGCGGCCAGCGAAACTAGAAGCTTGACGGTTGCGCGCCCTAGTGGCCATTTACATGTAAGCCAGGGGTTCTAAATATTTTGATTGTTTGTGCAGCTGCGCGATCTTTTTTTCGAAATGAAATTATTGAATATGTTAGGTAGTCCTGCTTACGAAAACTGGTTCTCATTCTATTGTAAATAAACAGTAAAATGCATTGCTACGTAGTGTTGTGATTATAGTTTACGATACGTATTAAAATTGAAATACAATTTGGGGGGAAAATATACAATAGTATATAACGTACCTATACATAATAGTTAACTATTGTGTGACCGTTGCATGCCGAACACCTGTAGATTTTAGTACAAACCTCTTACCATTAAACCATCTGCTGTATGACCTTTATGTTAGTCACTCGACATCTTTGCTTCGTGTAACGTGTATTTTGTGTATGCTGGTTGTTATAATTTAAACTACTGAGTTTGTTACGAATTCCTTGCTGTTTATTTGTACATTTTTGTTTTTTTGCGGTTTTTTACTATTTTTGTGCGTATACTGTTCAGTTGAAATGTCGATCCGGCCAGATATACATTTTCAAACCAAAAAAACTATATACAACGTATACAAGTATTTTAAAATGCTGGCCAGTAAAAAAGACCAACCGGAAGTGGCGAATTTTTTCCGACTATGTCAAGAGCGTACGGCAGATGCTTGTGGGGTAAGTCGGTCTACTGTACAAAGAATTTGTAAGGAAAGCAAAACTGTATCTCTTGGTGTTGAAGAAGAGTTAGGTGTCGGAAGTGGAAGTTCTACAGATATAAAATTTCGATCACCTAGAAAACGTTACAGTCGTAACAAACCTGTCACTGATCTTGACGATTTCGACAGGGAAGTGGTCAGAAGGGTGGTCCACAGCTTTTATGACAAGGGAGAATTTCCAACGAGTGCAAAAATTTTGGCAGCATTGCGAGAAAAAAGTGATTACCGGGGGTCGAAATCATCAGTAAAAATTATTTTGAAAAAACTAAATTTTAAATATAAAAAGTGTAATGACGGTCGCAAATTTCTAATGGAACGGTCGGACATAGTAGCTGCACGCGTAAAATTTTTACGTAGAATGAACGAGCTTCGTATAAATGGTGATACTCGGCCAATAGTCTATTTAGACGAGACCTGGGTTAACCAAAATCATACTCGGGGATATATTTGGCAAAACCGTGAAAATACAGAGGGCTTAAAAGTATCTACAGGGAAAGGCAGTCGCCTTATAATTTGTCACGCTGGGTCTCCTTCCTTTGGTTTTGTCAAAGATGCAAAATTAATTTTTCGTTGTAACTCTGGCAATACCAAAGATTATCATTCACAGATGAATGCTACAATCTTTTAAAAATGGTATTTGCAAATGCTGATGAACTTGGAAGAGCCCAGCGTTATTGTTATGGACAATGCGTCATATCATTCTGCATTACTCGAGGACTACCCGAAGTCAAATAGTAGGAAGGCGGATGTTCAGCAATGGTTGCGCGAAAAAAATATAGACTTTTCTCCCGTAGAAACTCTTGATGAATTACGAGCGAAAGTCAAACTTGCGATGCCGCGTGGAAAAATTTATAAGTTGGATCAATTGACACACCAAATGGGACATGAAGTGGTAAGACTTCCACCTTACCACCAGGGCCGTATTTACGCCTAGGCCCGTGAGGCCCTGGCCTAGGGCGGCAAATTTTTTGGGGCGGCAACTTTTGTAAGAAATAAAAAAGAATCATATGAATGCATGAAATATTTATATGATTTTTTTTTAGATATCTGTATGTAAAATATACGGGCGCATGAAACTGAAAATGTCACTAACCCGAAATCAATTTTCTCGTAATGTGAGCTATAAAGATAAGATACCTACCTAGGTATATAATAATATAAGTTGTTCCTAAAAGTAATTACGATAAAAATATAATATATATAGAAATTGGCTAAAGATATTGTGTATCCACATCGCACACGACCACACTTCATTTCAGTTTATTGTTCGTCATTGTCGGGAGTGCATATAACAATATAATATATTTAATAAATAATAATTAATAATTTACAGTATTTAGCATTTTTTCACTATGAGTGACGGTCGTAAACGTTTTAGTGGTTCAGAGTATAAAAAGCGAGCCAAAGATAAAGAATATAAAGAGAGTAAAGTTCTAAATAAAATACCTAAACTAAGTACTTTCTTTAAACCTGCTACACCGTCTTCTTTGAATGCACCTGATAATGGTCAACAACATCAACATGATTTAGAAGAGATTGAAACGAGTAAGTGCTAATCGGATTTGGTCATTAATAATTTAACAACTTCTACTTTAAATATGGATCCGGCTACATTTTATATTGATTATAATGATCCGGCTAAATGGATTATTAATGATGTAACTCGCGATTATGTGGCAAAACACGGAATAAATCAAAATTTAAATGATGATTTTACATGTTCTAAACGTGAGTATCCTGACAAAAATAGATTTTTAAATAAATCATTATTTGTTAGAACACGTATAAATGGTAAAGTACAGTCACGACCATGGTTAGTGTTTTCGAAATCTACTGGTACAGTGTTTTGTGCACCATGTCGACTCTTTGAAAGTGCACATTTATCAACATTAGTAACTATTGGTTTTAATGATTGGAAAAATGCTGTACGAAAATTAAACGATCACGAAAATTCTATTCCTCATAAAACTTCAACAGTTGCATTAATCGAAAGGGGGAAAACTGCAGGTAAAATAAACCAAGAAATTGTTTTGCAATTAGAACAAGAAACCAATTATTGGCGAAATATTTTAAAAAGAATAGTTGCTACTGTACGTTCTTTAGTAATTCGAGGGTTACCATTGAGAGGCGGTGAAGAAAAATTTGGGTCGTATCATAGCGGTAATTTCATTATGACATTAGAGCTTTTAGCAGAATTTGATCCCTTTCTATCAGAGCATATTCGCCATTACGGTAAAATCGGTAGTGGTAATACATCGTATCTGTCTTCACAGACATACGGAGAGTTTATACAAATTATGGCAGAAAAAATTACAAAACAAATAGTTGAAGAAGTCAAAGTTTCAAAGTATTTTTCGATAAGCGTTGATTCGACGCCCGACGTATCCCATGTTGATCAGTTGTCTTTTATCATAAGATACATTTCAAAAGATGGTACTCCTATAGAACGATTTTTAAAGTTTATTGCCAATACTGGGCATAAATCTGAACAACTTGCTGATGCAGTTTTTGATACACTTAATCAATATAATTTGGATATTAAAAATTGCCGCGGGCAGTCATACGATAATGCCAGTAACGCAGTAACGGCTGGTAAATACACTGGCCTTCAAGCCAGAATTAAAGAAGTTATTCCGTTGGCCATTTATGTCCCTTGCTCAGCACATTCCCTAAATCTTGTGGGGATATCTGCCGTGGATTGCTGTGAAAAATCGACAACATATTTTAGATATCTACAAGAATTATATAACTTTTTCACAGCATATCGTTGGGAAATTTTACTATTTTATTTAAAAAAGTCTAAGTGTGTAAAAAGTTTGTCTCAAACCCGATGGTCAGCAAGATACGAAGCGGGTAAATCTTTATGTACTTCTTGGAGTGAAATTAAAAACGCTTTACAGGCTATTATTGACGATGCCAATGAAAAACCTGTAACAAAATTTGACGCTTCAGTTCTTTTGAAACCTTTTAATACTATAGAAATGTGCTTTATGACTGTTTTTGGAATGAAGTATTAGAAAGGTTTCATATAGTTAATAAAAAACTTCAATCAGTTAATATTGAGTTAGGAATGATCGTTGAATTATATGGATCCTTAGAGCAGTACATATCTAGAATTAGAAATAATTTTGAAGAATATGAAGGAAAAGCTATACAAATATGTGGTGAAATGCAGTACAAAAAAGACAAGCGGAGAACTGTTAAGAGAAAACGTCAATTCGACGAAACAATTAATGAAGTGATCACAGAAACAGGCAAGGAAGATTTCAGAATAAATGTATTCTTCGTTATATTGGATAAATTGAATGCTGAACTCGTAAGGCGAGGCAGTTCATATAAAAATTTATGTGTCAAGTTTGATTTTCTTACAAATATTTGTAGTTTTGACGAGGAAATAATTTCTGAAAAAACTAGGGCACTAATAGAACAATATCCTAATGATATTGAAGAATCATTTACAAATGAATGTCTTCATTTGCGTTATCATCTTTTTTTTAAATCTGATAAAAAAAGAAACGCCCAAGAACTTTGTAAGATGTTGTATACAAATGATTTAATAGATATTTATCCGAACGTCACAACAGCGTTACGTATGTATTTGTGCACGTTTGCAACAAATTGTACAGCAGAGCGGTCGTTTTCAGCATTGAAAAGAGTAAAATCGCATCTTCGTTCAACTTTGGAGTCAGATAGATTAAACGCGACATCAATACTACACATAGAATCTGAGATGCTTCGAAGTATAAATTATGATGATATAATCGACGATTTCGCGTCTAAAAAAGTTCGTCGTAAAATGTTATAGATAACATAGTTTATGATTAGGTATAAGTTTAACTATTAAGTATTACTAGGTATAAGATTAAAGATTATTAAGATTATTTTAAGATTAAGATTCAAAATGTATACTGATAATGCCTAATTAGGATTTATAATTATTATTTGTTTTGTTTATAATGACTATTGACCTAATTTCTTTAAAATGAAATAAATTTATTTGTAATAATTACAATTTTTTTTTTCTTGGGGTAGAGGCGGCATATTTAAAAGGGCCTAGGGCGGCACTTGTTCTAAATCCGGCCCTGCTTACCACTGTCAGTATAATCCCATAGAATTAATTTGGGCACAATTTAAAGGGAGAGTGGCTGAAAAAAACTCAACGTTTAAAATTGCTGATGTTGAGGCACTTGTCCATAAAGAAATTGACGCGGTAACTGCTGATGATTGGGCCAAATGTGGAGAACATTGCGTGAAAATTCAAGAAGAAGATTTCTATAAAGCAGGACTGAGCGACGAAATATTAGAGCCGATTATTTTAACAATATATCCAGATGACAGCAGTTCGAGCGACGATGATGACGACGACGACGATGAGTAGAGTTTTATAATCATAATTAAAATTTGAAAATAATTGTAAATATTTTAAATGTTATTATTATTATTTTATGTTTGATAATGTGATACTAAATTAATAAAAAATGTGTATAAAAAAATATAAAATGTTATGTCTACATACAAGGCCCGTTTTATAGCCACACGTAAGAATATACGATACGCGCGCGTACCGTACGAGTAGCTGTGAAACAGGTCTATATTACAAGTGTAAAAGTGTTTGAAATTATTTTACGCGGGAAAGCATTCTGGGAAGCCCTAATGAAAAATGGCCACTAGGGCGCGCAACCGTCAAGCTTCTAGTTTCGCTGGCCGCACGTACATAGAAGTACGATTAAATATACACAAGTAATCAATATAAATTATTTATACATAAAAGCATTAGTAAATTTATAATAACTATATATTATGAGTAAATAATGTTTACATACACTTATGTGTAAATTTTAACTTCTGAAATACGGTAAAACCTCACCTAACAAAACCTCTAAATAGCGGACACCTCCAAATAGTGGACAAAAAGACAGCGTCCTAGTGTCCGATATTTAGAGGTTTTACTGTTTATGCTACATAATACATATTATACACGATTTATTAATTATATTCCTACATTTTTTTTTTAACCTTAACTATATTTTAATTTATATATTGTAGACTATAGTAATAAATAATAATGGAATATTATAATATATTTATTATATATTATATTGGGGACACGTATGATTAAATTTTATTATTATTTTTAATTATCCGTAATAATATCATTTGTTGTGGTTTTCCATGTTGTACTATTTTTATACGCGGCGACGGCCGAAGACGACGACGACAACAACTACCTACTGCCGATAACAACCGTCGAAACTCTATTCGCATCTTCGCATCGTCGCATAATATTGTGTATTTTCCACGTTCTCTATAATCCTATATTTTCAACGTACGCCAATTATCTCTGATTATAATAGTTAATACTTTAATCAACAAGAGTGACAAGTCGTCAGTGAATTTTCTTTGTCTATGCAGTGAATCTATTTACTATTACCATTGATTATAAATACTATAGATAGCCCACTGCTATAGAAAATATGCTGCGCCGTAATTACTCCCGATAGAGAGCGCTAAGGAATTGGCCTGTAATAAAATAAAATAATTATTTCTAATCGCCGACCGCCGCCGAAGACAACCGTTGTCGTGCGTTGTCGTGTGTCGTCGTCAAACGGCAAACGCTGTCGCCCGTCGCAGTCGTTTAGCGATTACAATATTAATTATCATTGCAATTTATTGCATTCACAGATCCGACGCCATAACGGCCAGAATACGAACGGGGTCTGTTCGCAGTTTGCTCACATAAAAAGTTTTTCCCTTTAATTCGATTACCTAGTACTCATTTGTGTACATTTAAAATACTTTTCAAATACGTTAAAACTAAATTCACATTCATAATATCACAAAATTAATAGATAAATAATTAATATAAATATTAATTCATTAATACAAAATTAAAATAAACTATAGAAGGATTTTCTAATCATGATGACTACAATATAGGTATATATTAGGTTCACTAAAATGTTTTTCGATTTAACGATTAACGCAATTTGTACACTGGAAATAGTAAATACATCGTTACCCTGCAAAATAAATAAATATGTAACATTCATCCGGCTTTATTTTTTTACTGTCATTGACTTAAATTACCATTGTACTTACCTCTGTGACCACCTATAAGCCAATGACTAAGCGTATTTTTACAATTTATTGTTTTATTAAAATTTAACTTCTAATAATGTTCAAACAAAAATAATACATTTTTTGCATAATAAAAATACAAGAAGAATTTTAAATTAATGAAACAAATAACAATTGAGTTTATCTTCAACTCTATAAACATATAAAAATATTACGATTTTAAATCTGTTTGTGTAATAATAGATAATATAATAAATAACTTAGATATTTTGTAAAACCCGAAGTTTATCTGCATTTTGCATTGATCGCTTTCCGCTGTTTGCATTTAGCCACTTGCATTCTTTGTATAATTTAGTTCTTAAAAGAAGTTCAATTATATATTGAAAGTGTTCTTTGCATGAATTATATTGTATAATTGAATATTTGTCCTCTATTTTAGTTTCTGCTTTAGAAATTAATTGCGCTAATAATTTTTTGTTGCACTTCATTTCATCAAAATTATTTTTAAAAACATTTAAACATATAGTAGATATATCTAATAATATATTTGATGGTGCTTTCAACCCATACCCTTGGTCTGTATAATCATACGTTTTGTTATGTAATAAAAGTTGATGTTCGTCATTTTTATTTGTTTTTGTTATTAAATTTAATTTGCACATTTCACAATTGAATTTTTGAACGCATTTTTTTGCCAAATAACCAGCAAAATATGTTATGCTACAAGTCCCCAATGATATTGGTGTTGCCTCGAAAGTTGTTCTAGGGCTACCAGAAGTTTCTGAAAAACTTGAAACTGATTCGATTGTTTCATTTAAATCTTCGACTACTACTGACCCCGGTACTACAGTTACGTTTTCTACATCAGCTATGGTTAAGTAATTGTCGTCATCATCCTCACAGTTGCTGCAACACGTTGGACACTGCATTAAACTGTAAGTGCATATATAGCCAAAACAAAATACTGTATAATACTGTTGTGTAAATATCTCGTATATCAAATTTCCAAAGAGGTTCTAAATGTAAAAACAATACATCGTATATCACCTATCAAAATTATTGATACTAATATCTCGTATCTCCGTGTCATAATCATTGAACTATATGATAACTGGAATGCTCACTCGCCATAAGACCAATGTAAAGATATCCGAAATAGCGTGTTAGAAAAAGACAACAGATAAGAATGATGCTGCTGTCTTTTTTTATCACACATAACATATGATAACACATAATATGTTTCAACGACTTTAACGTTTGATTTTATGTTACTAAAGAGTAAAATTTTAAATTCAAACTTAAAGAAATTAAACAGTTAGCAGTTAAGAATTTACGATGGTGAATTTCTGTAGTGGTTTCAATTGTACTAGCTCAAGTGACGTTAGGAAAGACTTGTCATTTCACAAGTTAGTATAAAGTGTTATACCTACCTATACCTATTTTACACATTGATCATTTCAAAGAAATTATGTACGTATGTTATTATTATATTTAAGGTTTCCTCTTAAAGAGAAAGAGAGGCTTCATAAATGGGTTCATGCTGTACAAAGAAAGGATTTTAAATCTACTTCCAGCTCAACCTTATGTAGCTTGCATTTCCATGAAAATGATTTTTATTCAGCAGTTGTGAGTGGGAAACAAATGTTGAAAAAATCT
The DNA here is from genome assembly GCA_027563435.1 of Nasonovia ribisnigri. Taxonomy (NCBI): domain Eukaryota; kingdom Metazoa; phylum Arthropoda; class Insecta; order Hemiptera; family Aphididae; genus Nasonovia; species Nasonovia ribisnigri. Next base: position 14,863 of record JANEHU010004535.1, read on the forward strand.
GCTGTACCAACTATATTTAATTTTCCAAATAATTTAACACCAAAAATAAAAGAGAGAAGAATTCTGCAACGAGAAGTAAGTAAATATACATACAAAAACAAGTATTTATATTTTTTTATATTATTAGATGACCATTAATCATTACGTATAAGGAAATTTGTTTTCTTTAGAAAAATAGTTATTTAAAATGTATTTTAGGACACAGCCACAACAACAGCCGTTCATCATGGTGAAATTTGTGAAACTGGAACCAATTTTGTCGACATTGGCATACAGACAAAATTAACAGGAGAAGAATTAGATAGAACATTACAGGATTTACGTCGAGACAAGAGGATTTTGCAGCAGAAATTAATTAGAAGAGATAAGCGAGTAAGTAGTATGCGTGAAATGTTAAATTTGTTAAAAAATAATCACTTAATTGGAGATACTGTTGAAGATATATTTAAGAACCAATTTAATAAAATTCTTCTCTACCTTTTGCTTTATTTCAAAATGAAATCGCTAATGTAAATAATGCTTCAAATCATAAATCATATTCCGAAGAAATACGGGAATTTTGTTTAACATTGCATTTTTATTCACCTCGAGCATATGAGTTTATAAGGCAAAGAAGTACATTACCAGATCCTTCTACTATTCGTAGATGGATAGCAACAAGACATTGCAACCCTGGTATCTTACATGAAGTAATTGATTATTTTAAACAAAAATTAAAGTCAGAGGCATCTAATTTTTTGCATGTAAAAGATGTTGCTTTAATCTATGACGCCATGACAATTAGGGAAGGATTTTGGCCTGATAAAAGTGGAAAAGTGTATGGATATTGTGATCTTGGTGGCATTGCACACACAGACAATGAAGAGTTAGCAAAAGAAGCACTTGTTTTCATAATTGGTAGTCTAAATAAAAAATTCAAGTGTCCGGTTGCTTATTTTTTTATAAATAAAATGAATGCTACAGTACAGAGCCAATTAGTACTTGCTGTCATCTCAGTTCTTTATGAAGCTGGAATTACAGTTCGATCTCTGACAAGTGATGGAACTACCACAAATTTAAAGACCTATGAAATTTTAGGCTGTAGCTTAGATCATACAAATATTCGATCTTCTTTTCCTCATCCAGATGAACCTCTTATAAATATTCATTGTATTATTGATCCTTGCCACCTAATGAAAATTTGTCGAAATTGTATGGCTGAATTAAGTTTATCTCACTCAGGCAGTAAAATATCATTTGATTATATAAAAAAGCTTCATGAAATTCAGCAAATTAAAAATTTGAAGTTTGCCAATAAATTAAGTTCATTACATATATTTTATAAAAATAAAAAAATTAGTGTTCCTTTAGCAGTCCAGGTTTTGAGTAGCAGCGTAGCTGATGCATTACAGTTCTTACAAACATGTAATAATGATTTTAAAAATGTTACTGCTACTATTGAATTTATTAGAATTTTTGATAGACTATTTGACATTATGAACGCTAGAAATAGTTTTGGTAAAGGATTTAAATCTCCTATGAAATTGAGTAATCAAAATGTTTGGGAAGAAGTATTTGAGAGCGCCAAGAGTTATATCTTACAATTGAAATGTGAGGAAAAGAATATTTTACAACACCGTAG
>JANEHU010004537.1:0-14301 GCA_027563435.1 Nasonovia ribisnigri
AATTATTTTCCGTCTATAAACCTTTACGAGGATTCAGAAATAGCTTTGTTATGTTTACAGTCATTTAATTCATTCCCAAATATTAATGAAAATAATAATAAATTTTGTATAGAAATAGTTGACAATGAAAACAATAATGCTTCTATGATGTGTTATATTAAATTGGAAGAGGGATGTTATGAAATTGAAGATATTAATCAACGAGTTAAGAAGCAAATAGATGTCTATAATAGTCAAAACTTAACCAAATTAACATTCGACATTTCGGTTGATCCTAATGATTTCAGATCGTATATAAAATGTAATGGGGTACTACACTTTGAGATTCCATATAGTATGGCACCTGTATTCGGTTTTGAAAAAAGACAATATAATCCAGAGTATGCAATTCTTCGATCGGAAAAAGCAGTAAATTTAAACACAATTAATTCTATAAAAGTAATGTGTAATATAGCTCAAGGATCATTCAACAACCATCTTCAAAGTCATTCGATTTACGAGTTTTTCCCGAGTGGAAGGACAGGATCTAAAGTAATTCAGCCACCGCCAAATTTAATATATTACAAATTGAATAAAACAAATATTGATTCGATAATCGTTCAGCTAGTTGATCAAGATCATAATCCGATTGATAATTTTGGTGAGGCATTGACAATCGTGTTACATATTAAACGTTACGGATCTTGATATGGGATTAAAATTCAATATAAATCCACTACTTCGGATCAGTTCAACTAGTCGTAAGACTAAAGTGGTACCGGTAACATCAAATAAAGTAAAAAAATTGACGTTGAAAAATAAAAAAATTTTACAAGCTCTGGGTTATCAATTAAAGTAAAATGCCTGAAAGTGATATTTTAGATATAAGTTCACGGTATGAAACGGATTCTAAAATAACAAAAATAGAATATCATTCATACACACCGTATACTACATCATTTAATAATAACGACGAAATACGTATATCAATCCAGCAAACAGATGTTTCTCCGTATCTACACGAAAGCTTTATTTTTTTGGAAGGAATGTTTTCGGAACCTGAAAAAGTTAAACTATCTAATAACGGTTACTCTTATCTCTTCGAACAAATACGGTTGGAAATCAGGTATAGAAGTTGATAGCACGCGTGTTCTTGGAATCACTAGCTCGTTGAAAGGATACTTATCCGGTACACCAGACAACTATAATTGTTATGAAAATTCTGGCTGGAATTTTAAAAACGCATCACAATCAGCAAATGATAAAGGTGAATTTAGTGCTTGCATTCCATTGAAATATTGGCTAGGTTTTTTTGAAGACTATAGAAAAATATTAGTTAATTCTAGATTGGAATTAATATTAACTCGAAGTCATAGCGACTTAAATGCATTAAGCTTGAAAAGTGGTGTAAATACTACTACAGCCAAAGTTACTTTAAACAAAATAGTATGGAAAGTTCCGCATATCACTGTTGACGATGGAGAAAGGTTGAAATTATTGAAACTTGTAGAAAAAGAAAAAAGTTTGTTTATTCCTTTCAGATCTTTTGAAACTTTTGAATATCCTGAACTAGGAACCGCTAAAAAAGTTGTATGGAATTTGAAAACTGCATCGAAATTAGAAAAACCACGATTTATAATAATCGGATTGCAAAAAGGACGTAAAAATACGTTAGAAAAAGACTGTAGTATATTTGACCATTGTAATCTAACAAACGTGAGAGTATTTCTGAACTCAATAGCTTATCCGTACGATAATTTGAATTTAGATTTAAAAAAAAATAATTTTACCTTATTATATGATATGTATACATCATTCCAAGAATCGTACTATGAAAAAAGTATACGGAATCCGATATTGAGTCCTTCTACTTTTCTTTCAAACGCTCCAATTATAGTCATTGATACTTCGAAACAAAACGATTCAGCCACAGCCTCAGCAGTGGATGTACAATTAGAAATTGAAGCTTCAGAATCGCTTACAGGTGTAACTGCTTATTGTTTATTGATTCATGATCGTATTGTAGAATATGTACCTTTTACTAGAGAAGTAAGAAAACTTGTGTAAATACAATTTATAATAATAAAAAGTTTATTTAATAATTTTGTGTTCTTTTCTTGAAATAATTATTTCAGTTTACAATAAATTTGGTTTGTACACGGTAAATATTTTAATGTAAATAGGTGGACTATACGTATATGTGTTAACACCGTATTGTGTTCCACGCTAAATCTGAGTTAGCGTAACATTTTGTCTAAAAAAAAAAAAAATGTTCGACTTAAAATGAAGAAATCTCCCTGTAAAAAAAGTGCTCAGAACATACATTAGGGTTTTTGAGGATTTTGATTACACGGTGGAGCATGTAGAAATGTCCCCCTTGAAATGAAGAAATCTCCCTGTAAAAAAAGTGCTCAGAACATACATTAGGGTTTTTGAGAATTTTGATTACACGGTGGAGCATGTAGAAATGTCCCCCTTGAAATGAAGAAATCTCCCTGTAAAAAAAGTGCTCAGAACATACATTAGGGTTTTTGAGAATTTTGATTACACGGTGGAGCATGTAGAAATGTCCCCCTTGAAATGAAGAAATCTCCCTGTAAAAAAGGTGCTCAGAACATACAAATATATACTACTGATAACACAAATGTAATGTATATTGATAAAAATTTGAATAATGATAACAAAAAAAATGTTATACTTATACATTATACATATTAATTTATTATGAGTTATGACTTAGAGTACTACTCTATCTCCACTGTCTCCACTGTCCACTACTGGAGTATCTGCAATAGTAGTATAGTACCATTGATATTTTAGATATATTTGTAATTAAGTTGTACAATGACTACGAAACAAGACATGAAAGCGTACACGGACAAAAAACTTTTCAGAATAGGAGAAACATTTGTTAATAACATTAATAACGCCTTATAAACATGTTATTGAAAACATTAAAGTATGTATTTCAAAAATGTTCCTTAATTAATATAACATTATACTCATTATTGGTGTGTATTAAATATTCCTTTTAGACTGATGGTTTTAATATAAAACAAAAAAACCAATCCTGGGCAGTTGTCACATCACAATTTAATGATCGAGTAGAAAGTGGGAGTAGAACTGTAAAACAGCTAAAAACACTTTATGATATAATCAAAAGACAAACCAAAAAGAATCTTAGTAATGGAAAGGTAAATCTTTATTTGTTACTAACATAATGTCAATAATTAAAATGATTAATGTTTTGTAATAGGTGATAATGTACAAAATAATGAAACAAATAACTCACGAAGAGCAATGTTTTATTGTGGACCTAGTACAATCGCATCATTCAGAACTCGTAAGTTTTTTTAAGTAAAATAAATAATGATAAGTACCTACATAAAACAATTTTGTATATTTTATAAAAATATGTATATGACATAGTTTACTGGTAGACCATATGAACAAGAAGAAGCATGGATAAATATTTGTGAAACGTATAATTTACATCAAACCACAGGGCCGAGGGTAATGGAGGAATTGAAGTTTATTTTTGATCATTTGACTAAAGCCGCTAAGATTGAAAACAGTACAGATAAGGTAAGATTCATTATAACTAGAACTGTTAATCTATGGTATTTTATGTTTTGTATATTTGATATCAATGAATTAAAAATTAATACATTCATCACCGTTGCATCCATAGTATCTTAAAATTTGGGCAGTAAATTTAGATTACCTATAATTTTGAATAATAGTTTTCAAGGAACTCTGTAAATATTTCTTAAAATGAATAAATTATGTTCTATGAATACAGATTGGAAGATATAAAACTGGTGGAGGAACATATACTAAAAGTATGACAAGCATCAGCGAACAGATTTTGGGAGTTATTACTGAAAGAACTGAACCTCTTGTAAATAAATATGATGATGACGATAGTTATATAAGTACAGATATTAGAAGTACATGTAAGTTAGGTTAGGTTTACATCATTAATATTACATTAAATGTATTCATTACATTTTATCAAACAATATCATCTATAAAATTATTTGCAATTTTTAGTTATGAACGGCCAAAAGAGTGCTGAATATACACTCAAGGATCATCACAACTTAGAAAATGTGGATGTGAAAGTTGTACATTTTGATGAAAACGTTGATGCACTTGATGTTACTGTTGATAGTTTGGGTTATACTGGCCGTACTAGGTTTAATTGGGGTAAAAAATATTTTTAACCATATAATTTGTATTAAACTAAAATTATCTGTACAATATCTTGTTGTTTACAGAAAATCTCAGTTCTGAAACAATAACTCATGACACAACTAATATCTCACCACAATTAATTACAAATAATGCCACTACAAATACAGCTAAAACCAAGTCATATAATTCTCATTCGTCAATCACCCCATTAAATGATACCATCAATAAAAATCGATCATCTTAAAAAAAAAAATTTGTGATGGTTTACAAGAGTTGACCCAAAATAAAATTAAGAAAGTGCAAGATAAGGGGCGTATTTCATCAGAGTTAGATGACATTAAACTAAAAAAGTTCAAATTAGAGCTACAATCAGCAGAGGTAACCTTAGAAATACTACAAACAGAACTTTTAACCAAACAAATAGAAATGGAATCTAAAAAAAACAAATGCTACTCCAGGAGGAAATATTAAACTTACAAAAACATAAAATATTGAATAATTGAATATTTCATACTACTTATATATAGTAGTTTCTTATTAGTTTGTGATTTAATATTTGTAATTGTTCAATTTACAAGACATTGAAAAGCGTTAAAAATTGATGTTTATTTCTTATTATAAAATTATTAATTTTGTTTCTGTTATTATACAATTGTTTTTTTTATTTTATTATGATTATAAAACAAAAGTCTTGTTTATTTCTTGTTATACAATTATTAATTTTGTTTCTGTTATTATACAATTGTTTTTTTAATTTTATTATGATTATAAAACAAAAGTCTTGTTTATTTCTTGTTATACGCAATTATTAATTTTGTTTCTGTTATTATACAATTGTTTTTTTTTATTTTATTATGATTATAAAATAAAAGTCATGTTTATTTCTTGTTATACAATTATTAATTTTGTTTCTTTTCTGGTTATAAAAATAAAGTCGTTTTTATTATCAAATTATTAATTTTACTCAAAATATTTATTAATACAATCAATTAAGCACAGTTTCAATTAAATGTCTTTGTACTGCATTACCAGCTTGTCGAACAGGCAATACTGGAACTTGATCCAGCATATCATCAGTAAGTAGTGTTTCGTCTATAACCAGTGGTTCATTTGCTGCAATTACAATATTGTGCAACACTGCGGTAGTAATAATTGTGGTAAGAGTAGTCTGTATTTGGGTTCGTATTCCTAGAGATAAAACTGGGAACCTCTTCTTCCATACACCGAATGTTCTCTCTATGACATTCCTAGTACCAATTTGAGCTTTCTAAAACGAAATTAAGCATAATGTTTTATTTAAATACCAGCCCCTTTACAATTTTTTTAATTTGTATTACTAATCACTAATTGTACTTATTTTTTGCTAACCTGATATCGTAGTTCTGATTCACTTGTAGGATTTCCAAGTGGTGTCATCATATAATTTCTACAAGCGTAACCCCCATCTCCTACGAGCACGGAATTTCCAAATCCATTGTTTTCAAACTGTGCTCGTAGTAATGAATTGTCAAAAATTGTAGAATCGTGAACTGAACCAGGCTATCTATAAAAAGGTGCATACAAAAATTTAAAAGATATGAAGGGTATTCATACTATTCAATAACTTTTCAGGGACCAACTCATTTTATAAATCAACTTCGCTACTTCTCACCTAGCTACAATATTTATAAATTGCATATGGCTATTACACACTGCCTGGACATTAATAGAAAAGAATCCTTTTCTATTTCGGAATTTCTCTCCGATGTCACTATTGGGTGACTGAATTTGTATGTGTGTGCAATCAATTGCACCAATAACTTTTGGAAAATTACGTGCTGACAAGAAATCATCTTGAGCTAAGTTGATTTCAGTTTGTGATCTTGGCATTTTTATATATTTAGGTCTTAGAAGTGCAATAGCTTCAGAAACTTTTTTAATGACACGGCAAACTGTCAATTTGTGGACATGTACCTATATGATCACCTAAAACTGCCTAAAATATAAAATGCATCATTACACAGAATTAATTTTAAATAAATATTAAATACAGAATCATGACAAACCTGAAAAGCACCTGTAGCATAATATCTCAGGGCTATTAAAAGCTGTAGTATTGGTGACAGTGACACATTTCGTAGAGTATTTTGAGTTATATTGTTGCTTATCATGTCAAGTAGATCCATGAACATAAGTTTTGACAATCTAATAAACACAGGAATATAATGTAGGTATATTTAACTACTACCTATATTTTAATACAACATATTATAAATTGTAATATATTATTAACATATTATTAAGAAAAAAAAAATTGTCGTTAGGAGTCAATGATAGTTAAACTATGTTAATATTTTTGTAGGGACAGTACCGTCAGTACCTAATTATATATGAAACGTTTTACTATAGGTACATAATACATAGGTATTTATTTAATAAATAATATAATATTTTGATATTAAGTACCTGAATCTTAGTTTAAAATCTACATCAGCATAATCTGCCAGTGGATTAGATCTGTCTCTAAAAAAACGTGGTCTTGGTAGCAATTGTAAAACATCAATAATAAATAATTCATCATCACTAGATGAAGACGAAGCCGACAAATCCATTTATTAATAATTTTAAAAAGAAACAATGTAAATATTTAATTATTAAGTCAAAACAAATAATAAAATAAACAATTCGCTATCAAAATTGTCACCAATAACATTGATAACATTCGTATAATTAATCGATCTGTAAGTTACAGAACCAAAATCCGATCTGTAGTTTACAGGTCCAGTGGTCTATAGTTTACAGAGCCGTTACCGCTATCGGGCGTTCAAGCAACACCCACTTTTATTTACAGAGCCGTTAGAGGTTAACGGTGCGATAACGGTTCGGTAAGTCACTACAGGACGTTTATGCAACCCGGCCTAAATCTTATAAAAATAACATGTGACGTTTTGTTACAATTCTCAGTGGGTGGGCTGGCGAGGGGCTGGGTCTTTTTTTGGAGAGGGTCAAAGCTCTCATTGGCCACCCATTAACACCGGTGACCATCAAAGCTCCTCTTGCGGACACATATTTGCAACGCCCCTCGGACCAGCGACGCACAAGTTAAACAATACACCTCTTACTTATATAACCCAACCTAAATTGTCGTGAAAATTAAAATCGCTAGTCATATTTGATGACGAAAACAACACCCTTATACCTTATCTATACTTAACTGCATTGTCAATTGCATGGCACGAATGTATTATTTTATAACATTTGATTATTATTGCTATATTGCAAATCACAGAATCACCATTTATATTATTTACTATCAGGCGCATGTCCCCAGTGTTTTTAAATTGTTTTTTATAAATCACGTGCGAAGTTTGCCGTGACTGTGTACTTGTACCGATGTATTGTTCTACTGTTATTGTGTTTTACATTATATTATTATACGACAGGACCGAATGGCCAGTCTGGTTTTAAATTATTATTATTATTATTATATAATACGGTAGGCCATATTTACCACCCGTTGTTATTTCTAAAATAAATATTATGTTTTTTTGTCCGGATACACGTTTTTTTGTATCTGACCGCTTTCTTTAAGGTTTTCGTTGCCATACAGGTAACTTCTTAATAACAAAAAAACAATGTATGGTTCATTGATTGCAACTATAACATAAGTACAATACGATATACAAAAAGTTATATAAAAAAAAAAAAATGTTAAATATATAGGTAAACAATGTTTGTTATTTATTTGGGCAGTAAAATCATAAAAATTTAATAAAAAGAAGCTACAGTTGACAAAAAAAAAAAAAATTATTCATTTTTTAACAAAGTTATTTCTGTCTATTTTATGATGAAACTTGCTTGGGTTGTATACTGTATAGTCTCCGATGCGCCTATGAAGATTTTCGTGTCCTTCCCACATCTCTTGCGTGTCGAAATACCTACCCACTGTGCATTTTAGGTTACAGAACATTGTAGCGATGTATGATTTAAGTTTCAATGCTAACATCGCACTTCAACGTTACCAAAACATCATGTTAAACGGTTTAGTTTTACAGATATTTTAAGTTTATACCTAAACATCCCAGAAACGTTGACGTAAGAAAATTGTTCAACATCTCTGAAACAAGTTTCTGTAACATTACAATAACAGCGTAGTGATGTGATGGAAAAAAAAATATTTTTAATAATAATATTTATTAATAACAAATATTAGTCTAATTATTGTTTATAAATAGACAAATATAGTGGAATTTTTATATTTGTTTTTATCCATATGACTATATCCCACGCCCGCCGCGACTGCTGCGTTAACCCATCCGCACCAGTCACCAAAAAATAACATTTTTGACATTGCATTGAATTTTCAACTGCAATAAACGCTCATTCGCTCGTGCTTGGAATTAATATTTTAAATTGTTTTTGCCCTGTCCGTCTGTGCGTTGAACATTTTTTTTTTGATTTTTTAATATTTATTATTGTTAAACTACTTACTGTGCCTACCTAGTATACCTACCTATATACCTATATATACGATGACTGAATCAAATTTAAAAAAGGTAAGTGAAATAATACATTTTAAAAGCATTTTTTCTGTAGACTGCAGACGGTAACTCGTAGGTAACTACGTATTTACGAAAAGACCAGACCATGCATTATGCATTACGACATAGCAAGTTTTTGTTCTCTAGTTTTAATAGTGTGCTGTTAGTTTTGATATATTATGTTAACTTTTATGTAGAACATTGTATTTTCTTAAGGTTTGGCGTTTATTCGATATTTTCATTTTTAAGTGTGATGTCTTAGGTAACGTATAAACTAGTATTCCAAACTATTATACTAGAAACTACCTATAAATTGTATTGTTTTCATATTAATAAATAGATACTGAATATTCAATAATGCACATTGCATCAACATCGTCTTCAATGTCTTCATCTGCTGTACCTGCAATGTGTATTCCTCCTACCTACAGTGGAAATATGATTCAATATACAGAATTATTGCCATTAAGAGGACGTGTCACCAAAACGCTTATGCGTGCAACGACCGAGAGGATGCGCTGTTAGGTGTTTTCACGATCCGCAAGCGCGCGGAGTTTAAGTCACGCCTACTATTCACAATTCGCAACTGGTCGACGCCGGCGACGACTGCTCGTTAGTCGTTCGGGAGCGCCGTTTATTTGTCTATGAACGTTCGTCCAGTGCGATTCGTATCATTATAAAATTCATTATACGCAAATGCCGCCGTAATATTTTCAATATCCGCGCGTACCTATGAACTACCGATTATAAATGATGATACTCCTTACCTCGATTTATGTCCCAATATATAGATCGTAGAGACTGTATTTTAACATAGCTTGATTTGTAGTTATTGAATTATTACTTGTTTAAATATAATACTTATAGTAAAATCTAGTAAATGGTAAATAAAATAAATACAGCGCAATTAAATTAATATTAATTTTACGTGTTTTATCTTTTACGTTTAACTGTTATATAATGATTATGATTATATTATCATGATACAAGTAATAACAAATATTAATAATAAATAATATGTGGGTAGAAAGGTATAGCAATATAATAATAATAATACTCTAAAATCTTTATTTATCATTCAAGGCACAATTTTTTTTTTATAAGCATTAAAAGTTCAAATTTATCAAACTATTTTGTAGTTAAAAATGTCAAAATGTTTACTTAAAATACAGAAATTATGTAACTGAATACTTATAAAATAAAATATTGCCTATGTATTTGGAACATTCTTGATTGGTATAAGAACAAGTAATTGGATATTTGAATAAACAACAAATCAAAAAGAATATATTTAATACAATTCAAGTTGATATTACATAATGTACATACACTTGAATTATCTATTATGCACATATTATGATAATATAACATTATATAGTATATATAATAATTAAATAGTATATACTGTATTATAGGTATTAGCTGGGTACAGTTTAATTTATATACTATAAGAGAATACAAATAATATAATGCATAAATAAACATGAATATTTTTAAAAGATACCTATAATATTATCTATATATATAAAAATGAATGTATGTGTGTGTGTGTGTCCATATTACCATGGTTACCAAGGTTGCCATGGTTACTAAGGTTACCAAGATTTCATAATAATTATTATTATTTATTTCAATATAACTGAATTCAATTGCAACTATTATAAGAATTGCAACTATTAAAAGTTAATATGCCCAACAACAAACGATCGATAAATAGTCCCGCAGGTCAAGCACTTAAGAAGCGGGAAACACGAGCCGCGGAAACAGACGGTCAAAGAGAAGCCAGATTGAGGACCAACCGAGAACGGCAGTCCCGGGCCCGCTCATCGGAGACTGACGAGCAAAGAGAAGCCAGATTGAGGACCAACCGAGAACGGCAGTCCCGGGCCCGCTCATCGGAGACTGACGAGCAAAGAGAAGCCAGATTGAGGACCAACCGAGAACGGCAGTCCCGGGCCCGCTCATCGGAGACAGATGAGCACCGAGATGCAAGATTGGGGACCATGCGAGTAATGGGTGCTCGATCCAGACGAACCACCGAATTGAACCTTTGTGCACTACACTATGATGCCGATATTAATTACAGCACACACTCAAGCGTGGCCATCGGAATAATGGATGTACTCTGCATTTATTGTAGAGCATTTAAGTTTAAGAATGAAGCACCAGGAATGTGCTGTGCTCGGGGTAAGGTAAATTTGCCAGCCTTGCATGCACCACCCGAACCATTATCAACGTTGGTGGCAGGCGATACGAGCATTTCGAAACATTTTTTAACAAATATCCGTCGTTACAATTCGTGTTTCCAAATGACTTCATTTGGGGCAACGAATGTCGTGAGGGATAATTACATGCCAACATTCAAGGTGCAAGGTCAAATCTATCATCGAGCTGGATCATTATTACCCCTGCCAGATATGGAACCTAAATATCTACAAATATATTTCATGGGGAACACCGATGACCAAATCGACCAACGTTGTACCCACAATGCGGGCACGAGACGAGAAATTGTCGCTGCATTACAATCTCAAAATGCTTTTTTGCTTTTTTAATTTTTTAACAAATTTAGGTTAAAAAAGGTTTAGAGATTAATAAAATCACTAAAATACATATAGAGTAGGTATTTTTAATGGGCAACGAGGTGCACGGGGTCAGCTAGTAAATTATAATATTTGAAATTATACTAAAAACTATATTATTAGATAGGTACCTATACCAATTATATTTTTTTAAGTTTTCTATTCATGTTTTCCAATATATGTTGAGGATCTTTTATGTCATCTAAAAGTAACCGTTTGCCGTACTGCGGGTTTACTATTTCTGGCAATAAACAATGCATGTAGAAACTAAAAAAAATTGAATAATATGTATTATTACTTATTTTCTATAATTATTATGGTATTTAAATATAATATAAATGTTTCTCACGTTTCCAATTTTTTAACCATTTTTTTGTGACCAAAATGCCTCATTGTATACAATTTTCTGAATTTTAGTCCAATTAGCCGAGTGTACAACAAAATAACAAAATTTTTTTTGACAAATGTGCATTTGGCCTTGCACTTGAAAATAATAATGACTGTCAGGTTTTAATTCCATATTATTTTCTACAATTCGGCAATAAGGCACCTAAGTTTTTCAAAAATAAAATACAAATATTTTAGTCAATAGTAGCTTTGTTAGTAACAATGGTGCACACGTTATAACTTCTATTTACTTTTTTGTTTAACACAGCTTCCTCAAATGAAACAGAATCTTTTGCACCAAAAGGACACTTAATTTCTACAACCCCGTCATCTTCAACTAAGCCATCTATAAAATAAAAGATATAATTTTTTTTCTGTAAACCTAAATCTAAATATATATTATTCATATATTTATTATAATACAGTATATACACACCTGGAGAAGCTGCTAAATAATGTAGATTTGCATCTACCACCAGTCCACTTGGTCGTACTTTACAGTTTAAAAAGATTTCCAGTGCTGTTATAGCAAACAATTCTAATGCTTTTCCATACTCAGTGGCCGCAGTGGAAAATGTTCTATACAATAAATCATATACCGTTGATTTACATGATGTTGTTGGTCTCATTTTACATATACGCCCGAAGTTTGATGCGGTTAAACGGTTTCTTCTTTCGCTATGCCAAAGTTGACTATTAGCTTGATCTCTCGTTTTTCCTTCAAGAGCCAATCGTCCACTTCTGTCTAATGTCAAACTGTTTAAAAATTGTATTTTTTTACATTCAATTTCTTCCGGTGTTATGTGTTCTTCCGGAAGTGGCTCAGCTAAACCATAATGTTGGTCTGGCTTGGCGGCTGTTATTTTTAATTTTGATTTCGGGAAGAGTTCTTTTCGCCTTTTATTAGTTGTTCGTTTCATCTCATTGGCTTTTAAGAATTTTTTCCCAACTTCACCTGAATTAAATTGTGACGTAATGTTAGACTACATTATATAAAAAAAGAGAAATCGTTATTGAAAATGTTTAGATTTGTTAAGTTTTGAATAATAATATTATTATGTAGGTAGTACCAATAGAGTATAGACTGCTGATTTTATTATTTTCTCATTTAATTAAAATGTAAAATATAAAAAAACAATTCTTTACTTACCAGGACTTATGTTTGTAATGTTTTTATGCATTTTTCTCATGTATTGACCATATGAATTGTATGAAACTAATGCAGCTTCAACTCTAACATTATATGAATTACGCTGCGAAAAATTTATCCGCTTTCCGGCAATGTGCTTATTTATTATAGAGTTAAACTGTTCACATGCGTTATTGTCTACATTCATGTACAGGCTATCTGAATGTCCCGCTATTCTATTGCTAATTTGTGTTACTTCTTGAATTAAACCACATTTTTCCGCTTCAAAAACTAAATTAACTTCCCCATTTTTTTTACCAATACAAAAGTATGGTTCACAACTTCCATGTTCTCCTAATATGTGGTAAAAACTATTCTTCATATCCTTTCGGATACCTAAAATATTTGTAAAAATTTAGTAACAAAATAAAAAACCTTTTTGTCGAAGTACAAAAAACTTACCATTTATTTTATCAGATATAGCTCCATCGCCTTTATGGTGTGCAATCGATTTCGTTATAGCTGTTCTAAATCGCATTGCATTACTTAGTGGCGTATTTAGGAATTTTTCATGGGGATGGTCCAGACAATTTTCATAATGCAGATCCGTGGGGGGCTTCGCCCCCCACACCCCCCCCCCTGGACCCAATTGCTCTTTATTAAATACATTTACCATATTTTATATTTTTATAAAGAAATTCAATTTATTACAATGAATTATATACAATATTAACAATATTATTTATATTACAAAATCCAATTTTCTAGGACTTAAAGCCATTTCATTAATTATTTCATCAACATCTAGATGTATGTCCCGATGAATAGACATCATAGCTAGTCCATTTAGCCTCGTCTACATAATAATACAAATAAAAATACAGTATAAATTATTTATATTGTTATATAATAGATATTAAATATTTTCCAAAATAATTAAAAGATTACTTCGTTCATTGTAGATCTTAGATATGTTTTCAACCTTTTCAAAGTTGAAAAAGATCTTTCAGGTGTTGCTGTTGACACCGGTAATGTGCAAAACAATTTAATTAATAAATGTATATTTGGAAAGTCATTCTTTGGGCAGCTCAAAAGTGCTTCTAACCCACTTTTGATGTTTACATCTTGACTTGCTATTTTTAATTTCCATATTTTAATTTCGACATAAGCATTATCATTTTCAACTGGTGGTAAATAAAACTCAATTAAATTATCAAATGATATTTTTTCTGCATCAGTAAATGTTGAACTAAATAAACATTCAAACCCTATAAAAATATACAGAACATAATATTTAATACCAATTTTTATATTAACCTAGATAAATCAATATACCTATTACCTTCAAAAACGGATTTATGATTTAAAAATCTAGTTGTAAGTTGGTTCATAAAATTATCAATAAATGGCATAAACACTGTCACTCTATAATAATCTTCTACAGATGATACTTGAGGATTCGCTCTGTTTGTTTGTTTGTTTGCTGTGCGTTTTTTGGTTATTTCTG